>VDFB02106687.1:0-19262 GCA_007258455.2 Sequoia sempervirens | reverse complement strand
CCTAATCTGAACTTAGAGACTTTGGACTTAACTAGTCCCCAGTAGAGTCGCCAATCTATTGGTTATTTTTTAAGAACCAAACAGATCTCCAGAAGTACCTATGGATTTTGCCATTTCCAATTATTAGTAATTCTAAAGGGATTGGCCAACGAATGAAATTTTTTTGCTTAACTTCTATTCCTACTCTTTGGGCTCTATGATGGGAGGGTGATCGCACAATGTATACCTAAAGACCTTTCACAATTACAATCAAATACATTGTTAATAACATATATCTCTTATGATACCACTTAATAGTAGCATTGAATAATTTGGTAGCTTATTATGTCAATGTTATATATATCGGATATGAGAGAAAAGACACTAAAAAAAAAATAACAATAGTGTTCCTCCAAGATTTTATGGTTAAAAGATTGAGTAGTTAATGAATCAACACTATAAGTGTAACACTCATACCTGGTATGAACTAGTGTCTTTATCCCAACCACAAAGTCAATACCTTTTGACATAACCTAATAAAAATTCAGATAATAAAACATATAACCCCAATAAATCTTGTATACAAAATTCCTCTGTGATGTTTAGGATTATCACTTCTTACAAATATCCTAGCACATAGTAATTATAAGTTATCAATCTCATATAAGCATTTACATCAATTCATTGAATCAATAAGCAAACATGAAACTGAACATCCATTAGATAATGATAGAGACAAGTGAAAGAAATCCTTGAATGCTTTCAATCATAACCTATAACATAAATACAAGGAGAGAGAATAACCACGAAACCAATATTAATTTGCATTATAAATGCTATACCATTATCAGTCTTACATGCATAAGTATGAACTCCAAAAGAAACATAAAACAAATAATCTATAACTTGCTTCATATTTGTCTTGACAAAACTAACAGTATCAACTCAAAATTTTCCCGACTCTTGTGCTTCTAGTCCTAAATTCCTTCTTATGGAGATGACGGAGAAAAACACGCCTCAGACTAGATAACACACATGTCATGATCCCATAGGACCGCTTACAACAATATTCCCTTCTTAGTTATGCTTGAGTCTTTAGGTGGAGCAAATAATCATGAGGAAAAATTATCCTCAACTTGTCATGGAAAATAGCTCCCACCTCAAAAGACACAATTAGTTTGTTACAACACTTACAAGATATTCTCCATATGCTCAAAATGCCAACTGTAAGAAAATCAAAATAGCAAAACTTACAAAGCAAGGAAAAGAAAGCAGAAAAAGGTCAAAATGTGTTAATCCACATTAGCATCACATGCTAATCACCTTAATTTTTAAGGAGAGAATAATATTTTACCATGTTATATCAAAAGCCTAATCTGTATTGTATTCAGGCTATGTATTATTCTTCTCCTATCCATTATTTCCTTATTCACTTTGTGTATCTCTCCAAACAAATGTTGTATTCATCTTCAGTGGGCCATTTAACATTCAATAAATCATGTGCACCTTAGTAGTATACTAGGAGTATGTTGCATCAATTAAAATCCCAACTTCCTTAACAAATATATCCATTTCTTATTCAATTTCCACCATTGTATCAATGTTTGAATTGAGCAAGATGTAATTAGTGGCAGACAAATGCATCATAGCTACTTCAAGCAATCCTCCCAAATCTTTCTTCCAGGTTTCAAACGGATATAATTCACCTTTTGTATTCAATATTTGAGGCATACCACGATCATCCATCTCCTTTAATATCTTCAACTTATTTTGGAGCTATACACCCAAATTTCCATGGAAAGTAGTTACCTCATTTATTGAGTCAATATTTTTCAAGATGTCGTGAATATTTGTGGGTGCCTCAGGATCCTCATTCATTTTTGGCACCATTTCTTTCAAAGCACTTACCCTAGCAATCCAATTATTCCATTCACTCCTAAAGGCCTCATGTACTTGAAGATAATTTGTATTTTCCTCATGATTTTTTTTATATGTGGCCCATACATCAATAGCCCTGTGGATCAACTTCGTCACCCTATGCTTAAGCACATCCTCAAAAAATTCATTAGCCTCCCTAACTATATTCAATTTGACCTGCCTAGAATTTTCCTTCTCAACAACTAATTTTTATTTCAAATCATCAATTTTGAGGGCTAAAGTCTCCCTATCTTGTGTAGATATATCAAATGAAGAAGAAGAGGGATGAGTCACTGTTCTTTGAGTAGCTTGAATGGTGGCTCTCATTTGACTCAATTCATTCAAAGCCTTATTATATTCCTTGACCAAAGATTCATATTTCTTCTGAGAAATATGTCTAGTGTCTACACTTAGCATTGCAGCATGTGCAGTTAGCTTAGCTACCTAGATTGTAGTTATGTTACTAGCTCTTTCGACCAATAGTGAACCAATGACTTCTTCAATAGGCCTAGCAACCTCATGTTTGATAGTATTAGGTTCCATAGACCAAATTGCATGGGTGTGAAGCTTTGGACTATATCCAAAACCAAATACTTTATTTTCAAATTGATCTTCAGATATCAAAGCTTGAGGATCTCTCCTAACTGCATCATATGCTATGGTAGATGTGATAGTACATCCTAGTAATAACATGATTCCACTATCTTTAACAATTATTTGAGCTTCAGTGGGAGTAATAGCTACAATTTTAACCTTAATATTCTCTTCCTCTGCTTTCTCATCTTCCTCCTGATGAGAAGGTTTAGCATTGACTCGAGTTGATTCTAGTCTCTCTTTTATTTACTTACTCCATTGTTGAATTATAAACTCCTAAATTATTTAGTTTGCACAAATTTATCATCAACCAAAAAATCATCACTCTCCCTAATTCTAGGATCATCATCATTTTCTCTGTCATACTGCCATTGTGCAATCCCGTCAAGAGGAATATTTGAACTATGAGTTTCTTTAATATAAGGAAGAGGAAATTTCTGCTCAACTTCCTCATTTCCCAGCACATGTTCTTCCACTTGTTCTTCCCTGACTTCCTAAACTTCTTCAACCCATTCTGGGATCTCCATAGCTTGTTGTTGTCATTGTTTCTCTAAGAGGACTTGGGCTTTGTCCATTGCCTCTTTTACCTTTATCTAAAAATCACTAGACTGGCAGTCCCTTATCATGGTAAAGGCCCTCTCCAAGGGGTCTACAATTTCATTGTATGGACTGATGTAGAAGGCATTCCTTTTCATGATCTTTTCCTCAAGATTTTCCATATCTATCCAAAACATTTTCCTAACCATGATTGCCTCATCACTCGTTATATTCCTTAGTGTAAGCTGTAGAATGTGGGAAACAAGCTAAACTATGCATCTACACTTCTAAATAAGATAAATGTATCTAAAACTCAATGAATTCAAACTAAATTAAACTAAAAAGATTCAAAATGCTATCCTATTGCTCTCTAACTCTAAAGACTTCTCTAATTTACTTAGCTCTTAGATTCTTAAGCTAATTAAACTATTAAGTGACACTTAGAGAATGAGAAATGAGATTATGCTACTCTATTTTAATCTAAATATGCAAACTCTATGCTAATGGCAGCCATGGCTGCAAATGCTGATGCTGGATGGATGCTGGATGGTTGCTGGATGATTGTTGGATGAATTAGATGCTTGAGTGCTTTGGAAACCTGCAGAGTAAGATTACATTCATTTGGATCCTTTTCTTGCAGCCCAAGAGCTGTATTTATAGCTTTCACGGCAGCACAATTGTACAGGAAACCGGGATGAGGGGCTGTGATTTCTTCTGGAGAATCTAAAGGCTTGGGATGAGAAGAAGGAGCTAATCATGGGGAATGGTTTCTCCCCATGAAAACACCAGGCAATATAAGAGGGAAGGTGGGTGGAAGGTTGTTGAGAGATCTTCCTGCAGATTTTCCCTGAAGCATTTCCCGTGAATGGCAGTGCCATTAATTTGATTGGTGAGAAATAAATATTTATTGGTGAGGGAATAGTGCAAACTTTATGCAATAAATTTAAATAATTTTAATTTATTTAAATTTAGGAAAAATGAGGAATAAATAATTTAATAAATCAAACTATAGGGTTTGGTTTTATTAAATTAAAGGAGAGTGATAATTAAATAAAAGATTTTTGACAATATTTATTTAATTAAGAGGAAATGTGAAATTAAATAACACGAATTATTAAAATTGTGTATTCAATTTTAAGATAGAAGAAATAATGATAATAATTAAATAAAATAAAGTTTTTAATTTTGTTTATTTAATTAAGAGAGAAATAATGTGATAAAATTGATAATAATTAAATAAAACAAAGTTTTTAATTTTGTTTATTTAATTAGGAGAGAAAAATAGGAGAATTGATAAATGAACTTAATATAAATAAATATTTATATTTATTTACTAAGTAGAGGAATTTAAGATTAATTAATCAAATAAGGCGTATTCGATTAATTGGATTCTCCAGACCATTTTTAGGTGTCTACATTTTGCCCCTCTTTGAAGTGATGTGTTTACACAGTGTTTCAAAGAATGTTTTTGCTTCGGCTGCTAGTATTGATGAAAGGTTTTAAAGCATGCCCCAGACTTGTTCCAGATGATGAATTTCGAAAAGATAGTGATATATGCCCCCTCGGGAGATAAATTGATGAATTTTGGATATTTTATGAATTTTTAGAAACTTTGAATTTTTATGATGGTTTGATGATGAATTGATGAAGAAACAATTTATCTCCGACTTAAGATTGTAAAAATGCCCGATGATTGATTAGAATTAATTCATGAATGAAAATAAATAAATCATAAAGTTCCCCGAAAAATACTTTATAAATGCTCGAGAGAGGTCATTTTCAAAGTCATTTTGTACGTGAATTTTACAAATTTTTGAGATAGAGACCCTCGAGCAATCGAGCTAGGATGCGTCCCATACCACACCCAGCGACTCCGGTGTCGCGGCCCAGATTTACCCGGCGTCCGACCCGATTATGGTCTCGTTATGTACCTCAGCTCATCCGTAATTAAATTGCCTTTGTGTGCGATGTTTTCCAGCCATGTTTTAGAGTTTTCCGAGGTGCGGTGAGCAGCGGTGTAAGCCAGCGCTATTGATTTTACATGGCGGCGATCATAGTTTTAAGCGGCGTCAGGTCAGCAATGCGCGTAGATGCGTCGGTAGAAAGTTCTATGCGCCGCGTCAAATTTTACCAGCGAAGTCGGTTAATACCCGGTAGCGTCGGTGAAATTTTATGCGCCCGGCGCCCGGATATTTTAAGCCTTGAGGTCAGATCATGTAGCGCCCGAATTGAGTTTAGTAAGCGCCCGAGAAAATTTTAACCGCGTTAGGGGTGATTTTGTAGCGCTTTTGGTAGCATTGTGCGATTTGATTTTCGTCGATTTGTTTTTGATTCCATCTATTTTAGTTTGATCTTGATGGGGAATTGATCTCATGATGAGCGAGATCTATTGATTGATAATAATTACCCTCATGATAGGCGAGGAATAATTATGCATTCTGAATGAATGAACCCAATTGTTAGATGAGGGTTCCCTAATGATTTGATAGGTTGATAGGTAAAAGCACAATGTTTAGAAAATTTGATGATCTTTTGATATTCTGATTAAAATGTTTTGTTTTGCATGAGTACAGGAGCAGTTGGATGTGATCCAGGTGCGGGAGCAGTTCCCCTGGCTGTTTGATATGATTTCGTGACTGTCTCCTGACGAGAGACAGCATATTGCTTCCTGTGGTTTAGCTACATTGTTGGATATGCCCCATATTAAACTTAATAGGGGTTTATTGATGGCTTTGGTGGAGAGGTGGCATAGTGACCACAACACCTTTCATTTACCCACCGGTGAGATGACAGTGACGCCAGAGGATGTGTGGCGTATCCTTCGCATACCGTTTGTAGGAGAGATTGTGGTCCACGACTCGGAGGAGGTTGGTGGGGTAGAGGCCATGCAGAGGGTCTTTCAGGATCCCCATATTGCAGGAGAGTGGATCCCATGGATAGATATATATGAGTCATATGCTCCTCTTCCTTCAGTTTTGGCAGGTTTCGTTGGTGGATTCCTTTGTCCTGATAAGAGGTCAAAGGGTCTATCTCTTGGATGGGGTCGAGTGTTAGAGGGTCTAGTCGTTCATAGGACTAGATATGCTTGGGGCATGTGCATGCTTGCCCAGTTGTACCATGATTTGCATTGGATTATTTATCTTGGCGGCAGCAGTCTATCGACAGGGGCTACCCTTCTCCAGGTATGGGCTTGGGAGCACATCGCTATTACATGTCCCGTACCCGTGTTGGCCAGACCAGCGACGAGGCCGTATGTTTTTCGATACGGAGGCAGGCCTACCCAGCATATGATGGGGAAGCTTGAGTATTGGAGACAGATCGTTGATGACATTGAGGCAGTGACCTGGTGTCCGTACCTAGACTGTGATGCTTGGGACGACGATGATATTGAGTTGGGGTTCTTATCCGATTCCATGTATTTGATCGGGAAGAGCCCCAGGGTCTTAGAGCGTTTCCTGTTTCGTCGGGTGTATAGACAGTACGGTATTGTGCAGTGCATGCCATAGGGTGTAGCCCACTATGGATAGCGACGGATTGATGTGCCTGATTGGGGTCCTAGCTTGCCTTACGGGGCACTTGTTGAGGGTTACTGTGCCTTGCAGCCATCAGCGTGGGAGGTGTGACGAGACATTGTCGAGGCACCCATTACACCTAAGTACGGAGAGTATCTGGCTCTGCACCCGCCTCCACAGATTACCATTCCAGATGAGCCAGCACCTGTACCGGCAGCCATACCGGCAGTAGCACCAGTAGTAGCACTAGCAGCAGCACCAGCAGGGGGTATTCAGGTCGGTCAGCGACGGGGGAGAGAGGAGGATGTTGATGTTGATGTGGAGAGAAGCTCAGAGACTGACAGTGATGACAGTTCTGATAGCAGTGAGGATAGCAGTGACGATGATGGTGGAGATGGGAGGGGACCGAGCGTAGCAGGTTTATCAGAGCCATCCTCTAGTGCGCCTCGTAAGAGGCAGGCTGTTACATCCTCATCGGCAGATCCCTTAGAGATTGCGGGTTTACAGGTGCAGGTGCAGACATTGCAGGGACAGTTAGCACAGGTGCAGGGTTTATTAGCTCAGACCCAGGCTCAGACGCAGGTACAGCTAGCTACTGCTCAGACCCATATCACATCTCTGATTAGTGAGAGAGATGGGGCTTTACAGGTAGCAGCGACCGCACAGGCTCAGGTGACAGGATTACGAGCACAGTTGTCCACAGCCCAAGCACAAATCGCAGCCTTGACGTCAGAGCGGGATACCATTAGACGGACAGCTGAGACGACACAGGCGACTGCAGAGAGGTTACAGAGAGTGGCAGATGGGACTTCTATAGCGGATTATATGCGAGAGGCCATGCGAGTCGGTGCTGAGATTGAGTTCTACCGGAGCCGCTACCATGAGCTATGCCCCACAGAGCAGAGAGTCAGCTACGCACAGTCGTGCTCAGGGAGGAGTCGGTCTAGGACAGTGAGCAGAGGTGTGACACAGCCTCTTCCGAGAGATCCAAGAGATCCTGGGACATCTGGTGGTGGTACAGATACTGGTGTGAGACCTGCTCCTTCTGGTGGGAGTACTACCTGATATGTATATGCGTACTCATTAAGAGATTGATACAGCTATTTGTTGACATGATGTTATTTTCATTCTTTTCAGACTTCATTGTATACTTGACACTTGATGAGATACATATGTGCAACGGTTCGATTGATTCATGATATGTTTTGACATGATTTATGTGATGGATGCATTGATTTTATGATGTATTGATGTGATGGATGTGTGGATTTTATGATGTATTGATGTGATGGATGTGTAGATTTTATGATGTATTGATGTGATGGATGAAATGATATTGAAGATGTATGTCTTTTCTTATGATATGTATGATAGATAAAATGTGATGGACGATGTATGGAAAATGTAATAAATGAAGATGTGATATGTGAATATGTGAAATGAATTGTAAAATGTGACATGTGATAAATGGATGATGAATAAATGAAATGTAAAATGTAATGATGTATGTAAATGAAATGTGATAAATGATAAATAATGAGATGTGAATAGAATGATTTACGATGAAATGTGATTTAATTGTAATGATAGATGAGTAGATGATGTTTAATGAATGATGAGATGTAACTGTAAATGAAATGTAATGTAAATGGATTTGAATGATGTATGATGAATATGTAATGATGTAAATGTAAATGAAGTATGGTTTTAATGAAATGTAATGATGCATGATAGGTGGGATGTAAATGTAAATGATGTATGGATTTAATGAAATGTAATGATGTAAATGTAAATGAAGTATTGATTTAATGAAATGTAATGATGCATGATAGGTGAGATGTAAATGTAAATGATGTATGGATTTAATGAAATGTAATGATGTATGATAGGTGAGATGTAAATGTAAATGATGTATGGATTTAATGAAATGTAATGATGTATGATAGGTGAGATGTAAATGTAAATGATGTATAGATTTAATGAAATGTAATGATGTATGATAGGTGAGATGTAAATGATATGTAATGAGATGGAATGCCATGATGTATGATGAATATGTAATGATAAATGAAATGGTGTAACATAACGTGTATATATGATGTCACGAAATGAGATCTTTATTGTGGAATGATGAGATGAAGATATGATCCCATATGCATGTGTCAAGTATACTCAGTCTTTAGTAAGAAAAGATAACATCATTTGTGATTGAATCATTGTAACTTGTGCCATCAGTACTCTGCAGATGTATTATCATGAATGCCATCTATGTTAACCATGCAAATGCCTATTTTATCAATGCAAATCTAAGTGTCACTTTAATAATTATTTAATCTGCTTTGTATCATCACTGAGCTTTATTTTTAAAATGTTGAAAGTGAATACAAGCATCAATGAGATGAGATAGACCAATGATGACCTGAGTATTTCTTTCATGATTTTTGATATTGCAAGCGAACATAAGCATCATGGTATAAGATAAACCAATGATGACCTAAGCATTTCTTGCGTAAACAAACAAGAATTAATCATTTTCTTAAGTGAATTTTAAATGTCATCCATGATACTTGGTAGAGCATTTCCCGCGACAATTCACAAAACAATAATGACTAATTCACAAACAGCAGACAAAGAAAATATATCATTCTTCTTCCTTACATCTCTAGTTCAATACATCATTGAGGTGCTCCAAAGAAATGATAATCAAATGATAAAAAGCACAACAATTCAAATTCTACTTAATGTATTTTCAAATCATTGTTCAGATTAGATCATCATTGTCGAGATGTGTGTGCTGATGTGTGCATGATTTTCCCAAATGTTATGACCAAGTGATGCGACCTAAAAGACCTATCCTAGGGGTCTCGGGGACTGATCAAAGATTAGTCTTGCCTACGTTATACATGCAGAGACCACATAGTTCGACTGACACAGACTCCACTTTTGACTGATGCAGACTCTATTTTTGTGTTTTTTTTTTTTTGATTTTTTGATGCTCTTTGATGTTGAACTTTCCTCGACGTTTTTGGATTTTGGATTTTCCATGTTTTCTTTGGATTTTGGATTTTCTCTCATGTTTTTGGATTTGGATTTCTGATGTTTTTTTGATTTGGATTTTCCGATGTTTTTTCATTTTGAATTTTCCTCGATGTTTTTCTCGATTTTGGATTTCTTCCGATGTTTTGGATTTTGATTGGCTGCTACTTGATGTTAGAAAGAGTGTTAACCCATTCTTCCATGCAAGCTGAAAGTCTACTTGTACTAGATAACATTAGGATGTTTCCCCCAAGCTAGGGTAAAACATGGTATCCTTGCTATGATATGGATAGTGATAATCTCAAATGATAGATGGAAATGATATGAAAGGAAACAATCGTAACAACACTGTACCCAATAGATAGAGGAGTTTTGGTGAAAATCACAAGTAATGCCTGTTTTCCAAGTTTTCATCACTTGTTTTTATTGTGTCCTTTTTTTTCTTTTTCTTTTTTTTCTGTCATCATGACGCCTGTTTGCCAGGTTTTCATCGAGACAACTTTATTGATCATGCACTAGATATCCTCAAGTGTAGAATTGCCAGAGATGAATGTTGTTCATGGGCTCCTCCAACATGTCTCCCTCTGGTGTAGACAGTCGATATGCTCCTGATCCATAGACTGATATGATTACATAAGGTCCTATCCAGTTAGGTTCAAACTTTCCCTTCTTTTCTCTGTCTGCTTGATTTTTAGGGTTTTCCCGTAGGACCAAGTCTCCAATCTGGAAGACTCTAGGTTTAACCCTATGATTATAGTTTCTAGACATCCTTTGTTGATAGGCTGTCAAATGATTAACAGCTTGTTGTCGACGTTCATCAAGTAGCTCTAATTCCTGAAGTCTAGAGACCCTATAATCTTCATCTGAAATGAGTCCCTTTAGTGAGACTCGAAGGGATGGAATTTCTACCTCAATAGGTAATATTGCTTCTGATCCATAGACAAGAGCATATGGTGTAGCTCCTGTTGGTGTTCTGATGCTTGTCCTGTAATCCCAAAGAGCAGGGTTAAGCTGAACATGCCAATCACATCCTACTTCATTTACAGTCTTCTTGAGAATTTTGAGGATTGTTTTATTTGAAGCTTCTGCCTGTCCATTACCTTGAGGGTAATATGGGGTTGAAAAGCGATGTTGGATGTGGAACTTTTCACATAGTTCTTGGACGTCTTGGTTCTTGAAAGACCTGCCATTATCTGTGATGATTGACTGGGGTATCCCATATCTACAAATGAGATAATTAAGAATGAAAGATGATATTTGCTTTCCAGTGATTGTGGTTAAGGGAACTGCCTCCACCCATTTTGTAAAATATTCGGTTACTGTGATAATGAATTTGTGTCCATTAGATGAAGATGGGTGAATTTTCCCTACCAAGTCTAGTCCCCACTGACAGAAAGGCCATGTAGTTGCAAATGGATGCAGCTCTTGTGCTGGTGCATGTATAAGATTGCCATGGATCTGGCATTTTGAACATCTTTTGACAAAGTGATAAGACTCTTGCTCCATGTGTGGCTAGTAATACCCCAAACGAAGGAGTTTCTTGGCTAAAGATAATCCACTTGAATGTGTTCCACAAATTCCTTCATGGACCTCGTGTAAAGTGGAAGCGGATTCATCATGTTCTAAACAACATAAAAGAGTACCATCTAGGCCTCAACGGTAAAGGGTGTCGGCAATAATGGTATGTTTGGTGGATTGGCGTATGAAGTTGCGCTTTTGGTTGCGAGAAAGATCTGGTGGTAAGATATTATCTTTTAGATAAGCATAAATGTCTCCATAAATGGAGGATTGGGCACTATCTAAAAGGCTTATGGTTTGGGATTTGGGATTTGCGTATGCAAGATTTGATACTTGTTCTACAATAAATCGATAACGATCTTGTGTTTCAGGCATTTGTAGAAGAGATGCTATTATGGCCATGGCATCTGCTGCTTTGTTCTTTGATCTTGGTATCTGCTCAAATTTGATTTCTATGAAGTACTTTCGTAGGTCATCCACCATCCTCTTGTACAAAATCAGTGTGTCATCCTTAGTTTGATAATCATTGTTGACTTGATAGATGATTAATCAGAGTCTCCATACACCGTAGTTCCCATAGATTTTCCATTCAATAGCCACTTTAATCTTCCAAGGACCAAAGTTTCTATATTCTCGCCATTGTTAGTGTAACTAAGGTAAGCCCTCAGGTTGCATGATCGCTGGATTGTACCCAAGAGGTGTGACAAATAGAATTCCTCGCCTTCCCTATCCATGTTGTAGGGATCCATCAGTGAGCGCCAAGCATGGTTGTAAGTTGTGACATCGAGATATCCGCATCGTGAAATTCCATGGTCATAGGATGACTGTCTGATAATGGAGCTTCTGCTAATTGATCGGCGATGACTTGTCCTTTGATAGCTCGCCTTTCAACATACTGAATATCAAACTCACCGAGGAGCATGACCCACTTTGCCAACCTTCCTGTTAAAGCTGCTTTGCTCAGTAAATACTTGAGCGGATCAATTTTTGCAACAAGCTTGATAGTGTGAGTAAGCATATAGTGTCGCAATTTTTGTGTTGCAAATACTACTGCTAAGCATGATTTTTCAATGAAGGTGTAGTTTACTTCATGTCCATTAAGTGTCCTGTTGATATAGTATATAGCCAGTTCCTTTCCTTCTTTATCCTCTTGTGCTAGCAAGGCTCCTAAAGAAATGTCTGTTGTTGCAATATATAACAATAATGGCTTGTCTTCACTGGGTGGTACCAAGATTGGTGGCGTCATCAGATAATGCTTGATTTGATTGAAGGTACTCTCACACTGTTCATCCCATTTGAAAGGTACATTTTTATGCAAGAGATGGTTGAACGGATGACACCGATCTGCTAGTTGGGAGATGAATCTTCTGATGGACTGTAGTCGGCCTTGTAGAGATCTTAATATGCTGATATTCTTAGGAGGTGGCATTTCCATAATGGCCTGGACTTTTTCCAGATCTACTTCAATTCCCTTTGTAGAAACTATGTATCCTAGGAGCTTTGGTGATGTTACTCCAAAGGCACATTTCTTTGGATTCAATCTGACTTTGAATTTTTCCAACCTGTCAAATATTTTGGCCAATATCTCTAGATGTCCTTCCCTGGTGTAAGATTTAGTTGGAAGATAAGCCTGCCCACATAGTCCTCCATGAAGGTATGCATCATGTCATGAAGATTGCTGGTCATAGCTCAGCATGTAGCTCCCGGTGATTCTCTTTAACCCAAAGGCACATGCCTGTTGAAAAGTGCCCTGCTGGACATGTAAAGGTTGTTCTTTCTTGGTCTCGTGGAGCTATCTTTGATTTGATTGTATCCTAAAATCCATCCATGAGTGATAGCATTTATGGTCATCGTGAGATCTACAATCATGTTCTTATGTTTGGCAAAGGAACGATCCTTTGACATGCTTTTATTTAAACCTCGTTCAAGACATATATTCGATGAAGGGTATCCGCTTTTGGAACAAAGTAATAATGTTGGATATCTACATTCCAAGATAGTCAATAGGATCTAATGAATCAAGCATCTAGTAGTTTCTTCAAATCATTTTTTACCAATAATGCAACATGTGGATGCATTTTTCTCAATTTCTGTTTTACTGGTTTAGTGCCAGCTGGTAAGGATAAGTGACGCATAATGAGATCTGTGTCTAAGCTTGGCATGTCAGAGTATGACCAAGAAAAATTGATGCATCGTTCTTCAAAGAATTTGATAAAATCTGGCTTTTCTGTATCTGTCATGGATGCTGCCAGGTGTAATGAGTTCTTGCTTTTTCCGCAGGCCAATATTAATAGACTGTGTGGGTTCTATCAATACTGATGATCTTTCATGGTAATTTTACGGGAGGATGTCAAACCTTCCATCCTTTGGTGTCTCAATGAGGTTTTCGCCATCGGATGCGTTCTTTATTTTTACTATTTTAGGATCAAATACTGCCATAGAATGGTTTTCACCATTAGATCCATGTTTTTCTTTCATATTTTTGCAACTGGAAGGTTTGGCATCCTCCTGCCTAAAAGCATCATTAAAAGAAGTATTGGTAGAACAAGCATCGGATTCCTCACAGCAAAGGTAGTTAATAATGGAGGAATCATTGTCAAAAATAGGGAGATTAATAGGATGTTGGGCTTCCCATTCGATAAGTTCGGGATGTAGTAAAGGCAATGAATCATTAGATGGGTTGAGGTCAGCGATTGTGAAAGCTCAGACGGAAATGTCATCTAGGTTGTTCATGGTTATGTCGAGGCCTTACAAAGGTATTTTCTTCCACATCATTTATCCTAATCGATGTCCGTTTCATCTCACTTGAGCTCTTCAACGGGAATTTCATGCTTCAGTGGGATAGGATTAAAACTTGAGCTGACCTCCTCTTGACTGGGGTATACTTTTGGATAATATCAATCAATATCTCAGGAAACTCTCATAAAGCCTTTCCCACCCATACCATTTGAATTGGTTTCAGACCATTCCCTTTATTTCCAAAGAATACGCCTACGTAGCTTTATTATTGGTGATTTCTCGCTTCTTTTGCTTTTTCTCGACGGTATCCCAGTCCAGTTTTATCCTTATGTTGGAGCGTAAGAGGCTGGATTGGTTCTGTTATGCCTTGTTTCCTTAACCCAAGAGGTCCCTGTCCTGAATATCCCATCTTCTCAAGAATAGTTTTTCCTTTCTCATATTGAGTTGTCTCTATGATGTTACTTGTGGAAGCGGGGGCTTCCTCATCCTTATAAAGCCAATTTAGTATGGCCTTATCTTCTGATTCTTCATCTAAGCTCCCAGCTTTTACAAATCTGCCATCTAATGCTGTTGTAGATTGTTGTGAAGTGTGGGTGTTTGTGGATGGTTGTCCATGTGTTTGTAAGGAGGGTAAAATTTGTGATAGATGGAATGAGTGTCCAACACCATATTCACTAATTCCTTTGTCACTTATCTGTACTTCTTTGGTGAATTGATGTGAGAGTGGAGCCAATTGTTCTTCAACATTTGAAGGGTTAGATTGTGCCACCCTTATCTCTTGCGATCTTTGTTGTTTTGGAAGCCACTTTGAAATGAAGCTTTGCTGTTGCTCACTATCTGATGTGCCAACTTCTCTATTGTTAGGTATGAATGTATCCTGAGATGTCTTCAATGTATGACAAGCTTGGGTGTCATTGTAGTCTGCTATGATTGTTACCTCTTGTCCATTGACAGGAAATTTTAGGCATTGATGATAGGTAGACGGTACTGCTTGCATATCATGGATCCAAGGGCGTCCCAACAGTATGTTGTATGTCAGTTCCCTATCTAAGACTTGGCAAAAACTACTTTTGGACAATAGGTCCAACTTTGAATGGGTAATATGATCAATCCTATAGGACCTTTTCTTCATCATATGCTTATCAGGACTTTTTCCTCGTATCAATGGCTTCATCTTCGAAAGTATCCTATGCATGAATCATTTTAAGGTACAACATTTAAACCGCCCCTCCATCTATCAGACATTATTTCATAATTTACGTTTATGGATGGCGACTCCCCCAATGTGAAGGCGGAATTATGCGGATGGGTGAGTGATACATCATCATGTTCAGAAAAAGAAAGGCAATGAGGTGCAGATAGATGTCCCACCATAGCTTGGAATTGACACACATCCAGATTGTTAGGTACTGTAGTGGATACGAGAGCTTGTTCAAGAACCTCTTTGTGTGATGGGGAAATCTTCAAAAGTTCCAAGATTGATATTTGTGCCAGTATTTTCTGTAATTGATCGATGAGATTATATTGATTGGGGGGGGGATCCACTGATGGGGATGATATTGATGCTCCTTTCAATATAACTTTGGATTGTGCCCTTGTTGTGGCATTAACCGGTTGGTACTCTTGTTTCCCTTTGAGTGTGACTACATTGATTTGGTTTTTGGATTTGTCCATATGTTGTACCAAATTGGTAGATGTAATGTCGTTGTTCTGGTTGATTTGATTGCATAACTCTTCATCCTCTTTGGCAGCAGAAAAACAAAGGATTGTTGCGTCATAAACATAACCAACGTTCTTACCTTTGGTGTTTGCGGAAGAAGATTCTCCCTTTTGATAATTGGGTAGAGGATTTTTGAATGTTGTATGATCCTTGTTTGTTTGAGGGCCCTCTACGAATACTTTCTTTTGATCTATGAGGTCTTGTACCACATGTTTTAATTGCCAACAATTTTCAGTCATGTGACCTTTATTTTGACGATAGTGACAGTAATGTAAGTCATTCCACCATGATGGTTTGACTTGAGGGTCCCAATTTCTAGCTTCTTGCACTTGAATGAGTTTTTCGTTTAAAAGTTCTTTGAGGACTAATTCCAACGATTTTCCTAATGGCGTGAATTTTTGTTTATTGGAGGGTCGTTGGAATGATTGGGTTTTCGTTTCTCCACTGTTTTGATTATTTCCTTGATCACTACTTTGTTTGATATTAAAACCATTGTTTTGTTTGTTGGTAGTAGTTGGTGTCAAGGTGAATACTAGTTTAGATGTATGTGCATCGATCATGGTATCAGTATTCTTGTTCTTTTTCCAAAATCTTGGCTTTTCGTTGTTGCTGTTAGAGGAATGGTTATTGTTTGAACCTTTAGTGAAATGTTTGATTGTTCCTCTTTTGATTAGAGCGTCTTCGATTTTAAGCCCTTTTTCGATAACTTGTTCAAATGTGGATGGACATTGTAAGTCTAATCTATAGTTCATGTCATCTACTAAGTTATCAATGAACATCTCTATCTTCTCCTCTTCAGGAATAGATCTAGGGTATTTAGCAAATAGCCTTCTCCATCGTTGGAGAAAAGAGAGAAACTTTTCGCCCTTTGCTTGTTTGGTGTTGTAAAGTTCTTTTAAGGTTACCCCATGTTGGATGTTGAATGAGAACTGTGTTATGAACCTATTGATTAGTTCCTCAAAGGATTGAATTCCAGGTTCTAATTTAGAAAACCACTCCATGCAAGTGTTTCCTAGGCTTCTTGGGAATAACCGTAGTAAGTAAGAGTCCTCGTGTGCGAACTCTATGCTCATAGCTCGAAATTCTCGTACGTGGTCAAACGGTTCAGTTCTCCCGTTGTATTTGTTGTATGTTGGGTACTCACAATACCTTGGAAATGGTATCATGTTGATGCTTGAGTCAAATGGATAAGGGAAAATGTCTTGTAATAGATACCTCTTTGTTGGCCCTTGTTGGATATTCTGGAATTGTAATTGTAACTGTTGGATTTGTCTTGTCAAAGCATCTATTTGATTTGGATTCTCTATATTAGTTGAGTTAGGTGTGGTTGCTTCCTTGAGTTGATTGACATCAAAGTCTTTAGGAAGCTTAGCACCTTTGTCAGCTAATAAGAGAAGATACTTTTCCATGTCTTGCTCTAGCATCTTTTCCATAAATTTATGGAAATGAGGGTCTTGTTGCACTTTCTCGATTTCTTCTGCAGTTATTTCCTTCTCATGTGAGTTAATAAGAGGATTAGTGTTGCTATATCGTCCCCAAGGGTTTTCTTCAGTCATGGCTGCTATTTTTTTGTTTTCTTGTTCTTGTTGTTTTTGATATGCTGCTCGCGTGAAGATAGGCATACAAACGTTAAAAGGTTTACCCTAGACTTTGATCTTGGATTTGATTGGATAAGTGTCAAGGTTGTTGTTTTAAAATCTGATTTTGTTTTGTCTAGTTTCGTGATGAAAGGATGATAGAATCCTTGATAGGGAAATTTTGACAGAAAATCTCAGATTTTGGTGATAACGACACTATGCAAGATGCTGCAAGATCTAGGTATAGGGGTAAAGCTTTTCTTTTTGTATGACTATTGTGTTCTGGACTGTAAAAAAATTGTTTTGAACTGATAGAAACCTTGTATTTGATATGGGCAAGCTGACAAAATGCCCTATTAACTCTTTGTTTTTCGGGTTTTATGGCGCGCTAAAACAGATACCGGGTGTGCTAAAACAGAGACTAGGCGCGCTGAAACAGAAATCAGGCGCGCTAAAACAGAGACCAGGCGCGCTGAAACAGAAATCAGGCACGCTAAAACAGAGACCAGACGCGCTAAAACAGAATCTAGGCGTGCTAAAACAGAGATACAAAGTGCTGAGACAAAAATCAGGCGCGCTAAAACAGAGACCAGGAGCGCTAAACAGATACCAAGCGCACTGAAACAGAAACCGGGTGCGCTAAAACTGTGACCTAAAGGGGTTCAAGACAGAAAAAAAAACTATCTTATTCTATGAAACTCACTTGGTCTGGTATCATATTGGATGGCCGGTTGTGGGATGTATTCAGGACGAATTCTCTGACTATGATTGTGATGTTGCCTAAGAGCTCTTCTCTGAAAGTATGCTTGTGAGTCTAAGGGAGCTACGGCGTAGTCGTCTGTATAACCTCTAGAGAAATCATGATACCTATGAATAAAAGTTCTATGTTGGAGTAGAACTTTCCTGCTTTGATATAGAAACCTTTATTTTCTTAGGAGTTGTTTGTAGGCAAGTGTCCTCTTTGGTTTTTGGATTCGTTTGGCAAGAGATTTCTTGACAAACTTGGTGGATACCCAATCTTGAATCATGAGAAATCCACAAGTGTTTTGATTTTTTAGGATTTTTGTGATGATCTTATCTGAGTTTAATGATAGAAAACACAGCAATCAAGAATAGAGTGGTTGTATTTAAAATCCTAGAATCTAAACAAGTAGTGTATGTTCTCAAGAATCAATGATCCTTCTTGATTTTTACTGGTTTGATAACAAGATAAGACAATCCAAACAGACTCACTCCTAGAGACAAAAGGTCATCGTTATATACTCGAACGGCCCACAGCTTGGAATTGCGTCGACTCACACAGCCATGTCACCCCCTAGAGGGCGCCCGTATTTTTGTCTTTTCAAGGTGCGTACTCAGAGTGACGGAAGTGGATACCGGATCCCCTGAGCAAACAGTCCTTGGCAATTATATGGTGAGTGCTTGAGGGTAGATTCTTCCCCGCCCCTGCACCGCCGAGTATTACAATGTTTGGAAACTGACAAGCGTGCTTCTAGTTCTAGGTTCTTAGATAGGGTTTCCGTTCGGAGCGGCAAATGGATAAACTCCCTCGAGAGACCTCCCAACCTTTAAAACAAAGATTTTGGGGATCGTTATCCTGCGCACTTCCATTGAAAGAGGGTTTCCCCAAATTCACATAAATTTTAAAGTGGGTTGGAATACCATGGCTTTTGGCTATCCCCACTCAGATCGTTCCCGTAGGGTGAGTACTTTTTCCCACTACGGCAGGCCTGTCTAAAGGTTTTAACAAAAGCATAAAATTGCATAAAGTAAATGGTGAGTCTGGTATTCTGATGCACCCAGTTAAGGGGAGAGCATAAACCTGTCACCCAAACACAACAAGATTTTGTTCTTTTTAAGCCCAAAAGACAAATGATTTACTTCTAATGGAGATATTGCTCCATGACAAGCAAGATGTTCAATTTTTAAAACCTCAAAAGAAGTGTGATGTTTCTATCCTAGGATTGGTACATTTTTAATCCATTTCTATCCTAGGATTGGTAAGTTTTATCCATTTCTATCCTAGGATTGGTAAATTTTATTGTTTCTACCCTAGGATTGGTAAATTTTAACCAAACAGAAAGAAATAAATGAAATCTGGCCGCGGACGCGTCGGATCCAGATGAAAGAAAT
>VDFB02106685.1:0-19001 GCA_007258455.2 Sequoia sempervirens | reverse complement strand
AGTTAAGTTTATCTCTTCAGCCTACATGAATTCCTCACAGGATTCCTCAAGCTCTTCCTCCCTGAATTCCTTAGCTAGTCTCTCATCATCCTATTGCTCCTTGATCCATCCTGGAAGCATTTTAGAGAGATATTACTACTAGTTCATAGAACTAAACTATCCCAAAGAGAAATACCAATGCTAGAAGCATACATGATTCACTATTCCAATGTTATTGCATGAATTAATAACTACATAAAATTCAATCAGATTTGGTTAAACAAAAATTTAGTCAGGAAGTAATGATTGAAGCCACAAGCCTATTTGATGCACATATAAATGTTCAATGTAGTTGTAGTGGTGATGTATGGAGGGACGACTCTTGTGGTATTCATTGATTCATTGATTAAGGGTGGCTTAACACTTCGTGGCATTTCTCCTATGCTGTATTCTCTTTGGCCATGTGGAAGGAAGTCTTGATTTTTTATTTTCACTCTTTTGATTACTTAAACTCTTTCATCGCATGAGTGTGGGTGCGTTGATTCATAATGTGATCTCAAGATTTAAATGGAGTCTTCAATCTTTGATAAATGGTCGATTCATATTCCCACTTTCCTTGAGGCCGAGATCGAGTGAAAGTGGCAAAGATGAGACATAGCTACAGGTCTAGCCCATTGGTGTACCAACATAAAGAGATAAGTATTTTATGCTTGTACCTTGAATGAATTTTATGTAGTTATTAATTCATGCAATAACATTCAAATAGTGAATCATGTATGCTTCTAGCATTGGTATTTCTCTTTGGGATAGTTCAGTTCTATGAACTATTAGTAATCTCTCTATAATACTTCTAGGATGGATCGAGGAGCAAAAGGATGATGAGAGACTGCCTAAGGAATTCAAGGGAGGAAGAGCTTGAGGCATCCTGTGAGGAATTCACGTAGGCTGAAGAGATAAACATAATTGGAGACATCTCTCGAAGAGGAAGAACCTATACAGATTGCGATCAGTTTCTTCGAAGAGGAGGAAATAACATTCAAAGGGAGTCTGACAAACCAATAGAGGCAACCTTGGACGAGGAGGTCGTGAGGTTGATGCAAGTACTCCTGGAGCTTCGTAGAGGGAGTCACATCATCATGAAGATTTGTGTGTAATGTATATTTCTCTCAGGACTAAGAAGTATGAGGTGAAAGCCCTTGTTAGTATATTTCTCTATGATGGAGAAGTATGAGGTGAAAGCCCTTGTAGTGTATATTTCTTTGTGATGAAGAAGTATGAGGTGAAAGCACTTGTAGTGTATATTTCTCTATGATGGAGAAGTATGAGGTGAAAGCCCTTGTAGTGTATATTTCTCTATGATGGAGAAGTATGAGGTGAAAGCACTTGTTAGTGTATATTTCTCTGTGACGGAGAAGTATGAGGTGAAAGCCCTTGTTAGTGTATATTTCTCTGAGACGGAGAAATATGAGGTGCGAGCCCTTGTTCATCTCGGAGACTGAGATGAGACATCACGTTGAGAGACTCCGTGATGAATCCTTTGTACTTGTGTTTTTCCACACATGGGAGTAGCCATGGTGGACGTCATGTTGAGAGACTCCATGACGACATCATGTTGAGTGACTTGTGATGGGAACTTGTGCATATGTTCCTTTCCACACATGGGAGTAGCCGTGGTGGACGTCATGTTGAGAGACTCCATGACGACATCACATTGAGAGACTCCGTGATGAGCCTTTGTGCTTTCCACAAATGGGTGTAGCCATTGTGGGTGTCATGTTGAGAGACTCCATGACGTGAATATTTGGAAAGATATCTCCCTAGCTAAGAGGGTGTTGATGTTATAGTAGCGGCGAGAGATTTCTTTCTCCTTCAAACTCAAAATGCTGAGGCGGACATGATATTTAAATAATTTATTTATTTCTCAAAGCCGACTTGATGAGAAGTCGCATCATTTTGTGTAAAGTCGTCTCTTATGAGAAAGAGGTCGACTCTTCATGAAAAGGCATCTTGATGTCTATATATTCAAGGCGATTTACTTCTTTTGGCATCCAATTTTAATTCCAAGACAATTTCGCATAATTCAGGGAGGAGTTCAACTTCATACAACAGATCTATACTTGTATCAAGGAGATTGACATTCATTATTACTTGTGTATTTGCATCTAGAGAGGTGCTATTATCATTGCATCAGTTCGGTCTAGTGTGTGGTCTAATTGTAAAGCAATTTGCTGCTCTTTTATTCACTATATAAGTGATATATTGTGGTTGGGTTTTTCTCCCTCAAGAAGGAGGGTTTTCCCAGGGTATATGCTGTGTTCTATTGTTCATGTGTTGTTGTATTTCTACTTTCTGTTAAATCTGATCCTAAAACTAACAATTTCACCTTGTTTTACTTCACCAAGTCTGGAGATGACAGAGACAATTTCTTGTACCCAACGCATATAACTTGCAATGTCTTCATCTTCAGTCATCTTTAGAGTCTCAAATCTACTTTTGAAGATTTGCATCTTAGCTTGCTTCACTTTAGTGTCTCCTTCATAGATGCCACTGAGCTTTTCCCAAACATCTTTGGCAGAACTGCAATTCATCACCTTCAAAAGTTTTGAATCAGCCAACCCACACAAGATAGCATTCTTGGCTTTGGAATTGCATTCATACAATCTGATTTCAACTGGATTTGTAAGAGGAGTGGTTGGAGCAGTATAACCACTTTTGACTGATTCCCACTCCTCAAACCCAAGAGAGTTTAGGTATTCTTCCATCCTCAATTTCTAGGAGGAGTAATTAGTCCCATCAAACCTAGGACCCTTGTGAACCATCATGTGCCATCCCAAATCTTTGCCTCAAGTTGTTAAGTTTCTACAGAGGAACTTGGCTCTGATACCAATTGTTGAACACTTCCAAAGACTGAGAGGGGGGGCGGGGTGGGTGAATCAGTCTACATAAAAACTTAATCCCTTCCAGAGCTTGAAACTTTCGACACAACTCAAACTCCTTTAGCAAATAAAGATAGAACTTCAAGAAGAGTAGTAACAGAGAAGAATATAGCAATTTGAATCTTTAACAACTTCAACAAACTTTACCAATGAAAGATATAGCAATAATCAAAACTGCAGCTAAGGAAAGGAAACTAAGAACACACATGTACAAGGAGAACACCAGATTTACATGGAAAACCCAGTGAGGGAAAAACCACGATAAGAGTTAACTCACAATATAAGGCTCATAGCCGAAAAGACTTGTAGGAAGGCTCACTGCCTTAAAGCAAGATACAAAAGACTTGCTGAGCTGAAGACAGCCTTAAAGCAAGATACAAAAGACTTGCTGAGATGAAGACAACACAAATTTAGGAGCAAGATACAAGAACCTGATGAAATTCACTATCTCAGAGCAGGATACAATATGATATAGAGAGAATTACAAAGATTTTCCAACACAATACTCTGTTGACTAAGGTATTACAACACAATTGATCTTTCCTTTCACAAACTTTTAGCACTATCTCTACTGGATATTTAATACAATTCACACACACTTCTTCGGCCTTGTTCGCTCCTCCTCAGTTGCATCTGAAATGATGTTTCATTTATATCCACCGCAACACTTTATTTCTTCAATTCCAAGAAGAGAATAAACAATGAATTCAACTGGTCGGTCACCAAAAGCATAATGCACTCCTATCTCGAAGATAGAGAGGACCAAAAAAATTCTTAGTTCTCTTAATGTCATCCAAAACCATTTACATGCACACGCACATCAACCTAAGTCGGCATTGAGGAAACGTGTGGATGAAACATTGAAGCACATAACCAGTCGGCCCAAAAACACTCTTTCAATTGTAATTACTTGATGCGGTCCCAAATAGGATAGGTCAAGACCCAAATCTATCATAACACATCTTCCATTACTAGCACAACCCCACAAGCACACAGTCCAAACAAAAGTACTAGTCCTGTCGGCTAGATATCCACAAAAGGCCAAGAAAGCCAACTCAAAACACAATGCGGCACCAAAGCAGCCAGTTAGCAACGTGTGGATCACATGGGGATGTTCCTACAACACCTTCATACATTTCTTTCATACTATAATGACATCTACAACCACCACAGATCAAATAGGTACATAATAATTTATTTAGGAAGCACAAAATGCATAGACATGATATCTAACAATAACATATCAGCTTGTGGATCACTTCAACACATGAAATTGGAATTGAGACACTGCATGAATGTCGAGAGCACATTCACCAAGCCACAAGAGTAGAGACATCACAAGGGCGAAATACAAAGCATTTCCTGAATCAATCCAGACAACCATCAACACTGCCAACCTTCTTCAATTCACAGAACTCTCCTCGGCAACATATGTGACTTGAAAAGATAGGAGTGCAATGTCCACAAAACACTTACATTGAATACCAAACTGTAAGACTAGAACTGCAATAGTGGAGGAATGTAGAGCATTCTCCTAGATAGACTTCAATGTAGCATTCAAACACAAAAATACTTAAGCAACTTGCGGAGGCCAAAAATTTCTTTCAGCAATACATACTTCATTAGGAACATCAAGAGAGAGCATAAGACATACTATAGACCTTCAATAACATCTCTCCACTATTAGTCATGCTTCTAATTATCATCCTAATATATCATTATGAAATCAACTCTACTGACAGTAATAATGCTTTATTTAAATATCAACAATACTTCTTTGATAAGGTATGACATCCAACCATGAACTTCATCACTTCTTCTTTGATAAGGCATGACATCCAACCATGAACTTCATCACCAATGTTAGCCCAAATTGAATATAACAATGATAATCCATGCCAATGACTAAAAAATTACTACTCAAGTGTTGACATCAATGACAACCAACAATCAGTGTTGACAACCATGACAACAACTACCAACAATCTCCTTAGTGTTGACATCAGGCAATAGGTTTGTGGTGACTTTACTAGGTTTGACACCCCTGGCATCTAGAAAATTATCAAAACTTAAGAATTTGGGGCTCAAGTTTAGATAACCAACACAAGGCACATAATTTTTTTGACAAAATATTTGAAAGAAATGTGGCCTTGGGGAATGCCTTTATAACTGGATATGTTCAAAATGGGTTTATTGGAAAGGCTTCATAAACTTTTATTTGAATATAAAATAGTCGTTTGCTTACCTATGCTCAAATTGGAGTTTGGGAATAGGGCAAGGATGCTATAATGTCCCCTTCTCAATTGTGATCGATTCAGTTGACCGTTGGCCTATTCCGGAGACCCGTAGGCTACTCAGAGGGAGAAATTAGGGTTTCCTGTTTTTGAGGAGGTTGTTGTTTGAAGATTGAAGATTGGATTGCGGATTCTTTCTGGGTTTTCAGAGAGCTTCGCAGTGGTATTGTTTGCATTGTGATCAGAGCACCTTCATGAATTTACTATTTTTAGTAAATTCTATTTCTGGCAGTGGTCCTGTTGGCTTCAGTATAGTTGGCTCTCTTCTTCAGCCAGTTCAGTTGGTATTTGGATTTTTGGCCTTTGGATGCATTTTCTGGAGAGATAAGTTGAGTTGATTTAAATAATGATATATTTTAATATTATGTTTTAATGTTAACCCCTTGGCCTAGCCTAATGACTTAAAGTTGTTCTGAAAGGGGGACTTCATGGGTGGACGCCTCATTTGGAGGTAATTTAATATTTCTAAAGGTCTTAAATCATGCTTGAAGTGGGACGCCAACTTTGATGAGGAGATTATTTTAAATAAAGTATAATGTTGCCTTCTTGTTTTGGACGCCACTTTGGAGGGAATTGAGTCAACTCAAATTTGAATAATGCTTTGACTGGTTTGGGCGCCGTTCTAGATGCTTCTGGAAGATGCTTGACAAGTCTACACAAGGAGACCTCTTCTCTTCATTTTACCATCTCATATTTTCAGTAAAGTTATGTTGCCGAAATGGTGACAGAGTTGCTTCGAGGAAAGCACACCTCCTAGCTTGGCTCAACTTCTTGCTTGAAAGATAGCAACTAGTTGAGAGGTAGATCGTAGTTGAGTTATCCAACATTGTATTTGAGTTTCTTAGCATCTTAGTTCAGTTTCCTTGCATTCTAGTCATATTTTGGAGTTGCTGATTAGCATAGCTGATTGTAGTTTTTGCTCATATTTCATGAAATAAAAATAATATTGTTCTGGGCATTGCATCTATCCATTTCTCTATGTGGGGCGACCATTTAAGCAAATTTGCAGATTTTTTTATGGAGTCTTTGATTTTTCCAAGGCAAATCGCCCTTACTTGAGGGTCGTACCATTTGGAGGGGTCTTGGAATTTGTGCAAGAAAAGTAGGTGGCTGTAAACTGAGGTTTCTTCATTGGGATTTGGGCGCCATTTTCATTAGAGACTATTGCATTTTGTTTCATGAGTTTTGGATGTGTGGGGAGTGATTTATGTGCATTTTAGAGAGTTGTTGTATTGCTGGTTACTTCATTTCAGTCGCTGGTCTGTCATATCAGTCGTAGATAAATGCAATTTTGTGAGGTGTTTGAGTCTAGAGAGTCTTGTTAAGCATTGAGGAAATCATATATAGTATTGCAGCATTGGATAACTTCTAATATTGGGCTTTGGCAAGCATTCTATCATATTGTAAGCTGATCAGTAATACTATCAACAATTCTCCTTTCTCTCTTTCACTTACTTTGTTGTACTTCCCGCTAAATAAGTGGAAGAGGCTGGCTTGCCGCTTATTTACTTTCAGTTAGTAGTTCTTAGGGACCCTCTGACCATATGCTTGCCATCTCTCGGCGCCATCCTGGTTAGAGTTACTTTCAGCTCATCATTCATAAGATCCTCTGACCATATGCTCGTCTATCCTGGACGCATTCTTGGTTAGAGTTCCTTTCCAGTTCTGCATTGCATCAGATCCTCTGACCATATGCTCACACCTTGCCCAACATCAGGATCCTGGTGTACATCCTTGGTTAGAGTTGCTTTCCGCATCGTTTTGGTTTAGAGCTAACCTTAACGGGTGCGTGTTGATTGTAATTGTAATTGGAAAAACAAAAAAAAATTAGTCCGGTTCATTACAGTGGTATCAGAGCCATGATCCTACCAACCTGTGCCCTACAGTGATTTAGTTGTCAGATGAGTGACAGTGATTGTAGATATTACACTAGAAGTCAGGCCAGAAAACAGTAGTCACAGTTTCCGCCAGTGCCAAAAGCAAATATTTTTTCAGAGGCTTTGAGAGAAACAGGGAAAGCAGTAGATATTGGTAAAGCAGTTGAGAACATGTCAGATAGTCACAAGCAGGCCATGGATGAGAGAGAGGATAGGATGGAGAAGTTTGATGGGATGATTGATATGATGTCTTGTTTGCTTGCAAGAATGGATCAACAGGCTGCTCAGAATCATACCCCTAGTCAAAACAATGCCACAGGTGAAAATAGTGGTGTCAATGGAAACAATGGCAATGGGAGAGACAGGACTATTGGCCAACATGAGGCCACCTCTAGAGGATCAACCTCTAGGCCACTCTTTCCTACATTCACTCAGAGGGAAGAACCACAAGTTGAAGCTGCCATTCCTTTTGCAGATGATGCCAGGCAGGCCTACTTGGTGTATGCCACCTTACCCCCTGATCTTAGAGACCAATAGTCCTTTGATCAATTCTTGAACCAAAGAAACAGAAGAAACGGAGGAAGAATTGATAACCGAGCTCCTATGGCTCAGAGGACTGACTATCAACAAGCCCTTGGGAAGGTGTCATTGGCTCACTTCAATGGAAGTGATAAGTGTTCAGCAAGGTCGTGGGTTCAAAAGCTGGACAACTGCCTATCGCTAAGGCCCATGCCGGAGGAAGATGCCATAAAGTTTGCAACGTTGCATTTGGAAGGAGCTGCCCATGAGTGGTGGTACCATGGTTTGGTCACGCTTGGCCACAACCTCATTCGAACCTACGATGAATTCACCAATAAGCTGATTGATAGGTTCGACACTAAGGATCCTAAAGTGAAGTTTCGCGAGCTTGCACAATTAAAGTAGCATGGCTCCTTGGATGCTTACATAGCTGATTTTCAAAGGCTTTCCGTGATGGTGCCCAACATCACTGAAAGAAGGTTGGTAGTATTGTTCTCTGAAGGATTGGTTGAACCTTTGAAAGGGTGGGTTAAGGCTTTCGATCCACCAAGTCTCAAAGAAGCAATCAAAAAGTCTCGAAGTATGGAGTTATTAGCCCCTAGGCCAAAATTTCCGTCCAAGCCCTTTGGCCACAAGAGGGATAAGAAGCATTTTTCAAATCAGCACAAGAGGTTTCCACCAAAGTTGACTGATGAGCAGCCTGAATAGCTTAGAAAAGAGGGCAAGTGTTATACATGTTTGGAGCCTTCGATTAAGGGTCATAGATGCCATGGAAGAGAGTGTTCTAACCAAATGGGGGCCTATTCTGATTATGGATCAGAATCTGATATGTTTGATCAGTAGTCTTATTTTGGAGACAGCGAGGAAGAGAGAGCCCCAGAAGAGTCCGATCATGAGCAAGGAGTTGGGGGCCCTATTGCCCAACTCTCTAGTTTCCAAAAGAACGAATCTTTCAAGGTTCGTGGTGGGCTTGGAGGTCACCGTATTGTTGCCTTAATTCATACTGGGGCAACACATAACTTCATTGACGAAGGTGTAGTTGCAAAGAGAGGTCTCAAAATAGAAGAATTTGAAGGTTTCAAAGTCATGGTGGCTGATGATGGGTTTCATATTTTTTGCAACCAAAGAGTTCCTAACATGTCTATGCAGTTAGGCAACTATGAAGTCAAAGATGACTTCTATGTAGTTACTATTGGTGACACGGATGCCGTACTTGGTATTCAATGGTTACGCTCACTTGGCGAAATCTCTTTCAATCTACAAACAATGGAGCTCAAGTTCCAATCTGATGGAAAAAAGGTGGTGCTAAGAGGAATGTCCAATGGTGGTCCTCGGATTGTGTCATTCAAAAGAATGGAGAGGCTGATTCGGCACGATCAAGTTGAGTGGGCTGCGGAATGTATGGTTCTTCCGGCTAGTCCAGTTGAAAGAAAGAGGGACTATCCTCCAGATATCCAGTCTATACTCACCAAGAAGAGTAAGGTGTTTGCTGATCTACCTCCTGGGCCGCCTCCTAAAAGGGGAGCTGAGCATGTCATTGAACTCAAGGAAGGGGCCAAGCCAGTCATCACAACACCATATCGGTATCCTAAGAAGCAAAAGGACGAAATCGAGAAAAACATAAAAGAACTCTTGGAGATGGGCTTCATTCGTCCAAGCAAGAGTCCCTTCGCTTCAGTAGTAGTTCTTGTGAAGAAGGATGGCACCATCCGTATGTGTGTGGATTACCGTGCCTTGAATCAAAGCACAATAAAAAATCGGTACCCCATTCCCCGGATAGATGAGCTCATTGACGAGCTACATGGTGCCAAGTTCTTTTCAAAAATTGATTTGAGGTCGGGCTACTATCAAATTAGGATGAGAGGGTCAGATGTTGAGAAGACGGCATTCATATGCCACTATGGTCATTTCGAGTTTTTAGTCATGCCTTTTGGGTTGACTAATGCTCCAGCGACCTTCCAGTCTTGTATGAACAGATTTTTTCAGAAACAGTTGAGGAAGTTTGTGTTGATCTTTTTTGATGATATCCTCATCTTCAGCAAGACGTGGGAAGAACATCTCAAGCACTTGGAGGAAGTGCTTAGCATCTTGGAATCAGAGAGCTTGTTTGCCAAAGAATCCAAATGTGAATTTGGAATGAAAGAGTTGCTCTACCTTGGTCACATAATCAGTGCTAATGGGGTGAAAGTTGATCCTGAAAATATCAAGGCGATAGTTGATTGGCCACCTCCAGAGAACTTGACTCATTTGAAAGGGTTCTTGGGTCTTTGTGGATTTTACAGGAGATTTGTGAAGGGCTACTCTCAAAGTGCTGCTCCTCTTACTAACCTCACTAAAAAGGGGGCTTTCTTTTGGTCAGAAAAGGCTCAAAGTGTTTTTGATAAGTTCAAGAAAATCATGAGTTCTTGTCCAGTGTTGGCCATACCGGATTTCTCCAAGCGTTTCGAGTTACAGTGTGATGCATCCGAAGAAGGTGTTGGGGCTGTTTGATGCAGATAAGCATCCATTATATTTAATGGGAAACTAAGAGGTGTTGAAGGACTTACTCCATCTATGACAAGGAAATGCTTGCAATCATGCATGCAGTAAGCTAATTCAGAAAATATCTGGTTAGAGAACAAGTTTGTAAGGTCGGAAAAGTACGTCACCAATGTAGTCTAAGCACTTCTGCTTCACATCTGAAAAGGATTTGAATGAAAGACAACAAAAGTGGGTGAGTAAGCTTCAAGCTTACGATTTTGACATTGAGTATGTCAAAGGGAAAAACAACATTGTGGCGGATGCTCTATCTAGGAGGCCTCATTTGAGCTCATTGTGTGAACTTACTGTTGATTGGAAGGAGATGTTGCTTGCTGATTATGCCAAAAATCAGTTTGCAACCAGCATCATTGAAGGTACTTTCCATGATGAAAAGTACAAAGTGGTTGATGGTTTGATACACTACAAGGGAAGGATCTTTTTGGTGGCCGATTCTAAGCTCCAAAAGAAGATTTTTGATGGCACCCTAACATCCTGCCCACTGTAATCCTGAGAGTTATTTCGAGAACATACTTCAGAAGCGATTCCAGGAGGTTTTTTCTTGGAAGGTTAAAGAGGAGTCAGCTACATCAAAGAGTATATCCCACTTAGGATTGTCAAAAATAGAGCATTCTCTTCATTTGAGTCTCTTGCAACCTCTTACATTTCCCCAACCAAAAGCACCCTCAATGGACTTCATCAAGTTTACTTTTAAGGTTCAAGCGAATTGTATCTATCTTTAAATGGTGGGCCACATTGCAAAAGTTTACTCACTTTTACCATCACTACTTACATTTTCAGCAGCTCCAAGTTACTTGATTTGTTTTTCCATGAAGTGTTTAGATTGCATGGGTTGCCAAAAACATTGTGAGTGATAGGGACAGCAAAAGTTCCTAAGCACCTTTGAAATAAAAGAGATTTTTAGGGATAGGTAATTACAGTCTTACCTCAAGCACTAAGCTCTCCCTCAAGTGATGGTCAAAAGCGAGATAGTGAAGACAAGTGGTTGGGAGGGCTATCTTCTGAAATTATATCTGAGGCATGCGGTGAAATGGCTTCCACCTAAAGTGTACTGCAGTTCATCCTTCCCATATCATCAGGATCTCTCCATTCACTAGCTCCTCTGGTTTTGACTCCTAACACCTTTGTTTGGTTTGGTACAGTAGCAAAGCCTCTCAAGCCAAGGATTGGTTGCAGCAAAGTCAAGACATTTTGAAGTCCTTGAAGAACAACCTTCAAATAGCACAAAATCAGCAGAAGATGTACACTGATCAGCAGTGTGTTGAGCGTTCATTTGAGGTTGGAGATATGGTTTATCTTCGACTTCAGCCTTACAGACAATCTACTCTCAAGAAGAGTGGAGCTGAGAAGCTCAAACCTCGCTTCTATGGGCCATTCAAAGTCATCAGAAAGGTTGGAGCAGTGGCTTATGAGTTGGAACTACCATCGAGTAGTAAGGTTCACAATGTCTTCCATGTGTCTCACCTCAAGAAGGCACTTGGACACAACGTTGTTGTTTCATCCTGAGTTGACCTTCACTCCGGAGGAGAATTCATGCATTCTATGAAGGCATTCTTTTGAGAGAAGAACAATCAAAATACTTGGTAGTAGAAACTGCCTTTGGAGGATGCAACTTGGGAGAATGAGGAGATTCTGCAGCATCCAGACTTGCGATTGCTTGAGGGAAAGCAATCTTGGGGAGGGTGGATTGTAATGTCCCCTTCTCAATTATGATTGATTCAGTTGATCGTTGGCCTATTCGGGAGACCCGTAGGCTACTCGAAGGGAGAAATTAGGGTTTCTTGTTTTTGAGGAGGTTGTTGTTTGAAGATTGAAGATTGGATTGCGGATTCTTTCTGGGTTTTCAGAGAGCTTCGCAGTGGTATTGTTTGCATTGTGATCGGAGCACCTTCATGAATTTACTATTTTTAGTAAATTCTATTTCTGGCAGTGGTCCTGTTGGCTTCAGTACAGTTGGATCTCTTCTTCAGCCAGTTCAGTTGGTATTTGGATTTTTGGTCTTGGGATGCATTTTTTGGAGAGATAAGTTGAGTTGATTCAAATAATGATATATTTTAATATTATGTTTTAATGTTAACCCCTTGGCCTAGCCTAATGACTTAAAGTTGTTCTGAAAGGGGGACTTCATGGGTGGACGCCTCATTTGGAGGTAATTTAATATTTCTAAAAGGTCTTAAATCATGGCAGAGTGGAATGCTTGCTTTGAGTGAGGAATTATTTCCTGATAGAATCCTGTGTGCCCTTACTTGTTTTGGGCATACTTTGGGAGAGGGAATTGGAGTCAATTCTCAAATTTGAATAATGCTTTGGTGGTTTGAAGAGCCTTCTAGATAGCCGGAGATTAGCAGCAGAATCTATAGGAGACCTCTTCTCTTCTATTTCTGTCTCTATGTTTTAGAGTAAAAGGATTCATCAACATGAAATAGGCCAGGAGTTGCTTAGGAAGCTTATACCTCCTAAACTTTAGCTCAGCCAGAGAATGCTTAACTAGTTAAACGAAGGTAAGATTGTGATTGAGTTATCTAACATTGTATTTGAGTTTCATCACCAAGTTGATTTAATTTCAGAACATCATATTTGGAGTTGCTGATTAGCATAGCTGATTGTAGTTTTTGCTTATATTTCATGAAATAGAAATAATATTGTTCTGGGCATTGCATGATCTATCCATTTCTCTATGTGGGGCGACCATTTGAGAAAATTTGCAGATTTTTTTATGGAGTCTTTGATTTTTCCAAGGCCAGAATGCACTTCCAAGACATTCTGGAAGTCTTGGAGATTTGTGCAAAATAGATTATTTCTTAATTTCACTTCAATTTGGATTTGGAAACCATTGTCATTACTGAGAGACTTCTTGCATTTAGTTTTAATTTTAGGATGTGATGATGATTTTATGTGCATTTTAGAGGTGTGCTTATTCTTTGGATTGTTTCATTTCAGTCGACTGGTCTGTCCACTATCAGTCGTGAATAAATGCACAATTTGTGAAGTGTTTGGAGTCCTGAGGAAAGTCACATTCTACAACGCCGAGGAAATATAAAGTATTCACAGCGTTGGAGAAACTTCAACTTATTTAGGCTTTGCAGCATTCTCCTGTATGGTGTCCAGTGAGCCCTTTATCAGTAATTCTATTCCTCTCTTCCCTTATTTACATTTCCACTTCAAAATAGAGATGGAAGGCTACCACTTCATTTACTTCAGATTAGTAGCGTTCTTAGGGACCCTGGAGCCCTGCTTCACTTTATCTCTACCATCTCTGGATTGGAATTGCACCAAAGCTCATCATGCACTAGGATCCTCCATTATATTATATGATATCTGGGGCTTATTCTTAGGGTTGGGGTTTCGCCCTCCCAGTTGCATTCCGCCAGTCTCAGGCCATATCCACTACAACCACTTAACAGGGATCACAGTGGCGCATCATGATTTAGTTAGCACCATGTTTTGGGTTTGAAACTAAACGCCATGGATGCATAACGTTCATAATTGTAATTGGAAAAACAAAAAAAAAATTAGTCTGGTTCATTACAGATGCCCATTGAAGCAATTTGATAAGGATTTATATTAGTTGTTGTATTGGCAAGGCTACTACATAGCATCATTGCCTTCACAAAATTTATGCACACAATTCATTAAAGAATAATTTATGCACAAAATACCTCTTGAATGATTTTAAATTGTGATTAAGTTAGTTTATATCTTCTATTGTGTGAATAGGTTGAAGTTTTGTGTAGTTTCTTAACTTCTCATGTTGTCGATAATGGGGACCCTTGTATGTAGAGGTAGTTCAGTAACCTTGTTCTTAGTAATGTGCTATCTTAACATGTTGAATTGATTAATTTGAGTAAAATCATATAGTTGAGTTTTGTATCGTCTTCATGATCTTCCTTGGTAAAGCTAGACCTTGGCTTCTTTAGGGAAGCTATCTATCAAAGTTGGGAATCCTAGAGGTCTATACCTTGCTGATGTATGTGACAAAATTGTTTTTCCAAGTATCAATATGGGTTATCATTACTTGGGAAAGTGCAAATTCTCATTCTATTAGTTGAATCCTAGGAGAACTACATGGTACTTCGATTTTGTTTGGAAGTGGGTATGTAGTTAGTCATTGGGCGAAGAATGCCTTTGTGACCCAAGTTTGTAGGTAGAGGTTTGGGGAATATCTCCAAGGTTTAGGGTTGTTCCTAAACTTGATCAACCTTTCCTCTTTAGTACACTTCAGATTGAGGCTAAGATTTGCATTAGATGGCTATGAACTCACCTTTCCAATTAATATGTCCCCATTATATAGATTTGAGCCAATGCAATAAAATCTATCACCATCAAATTTATCTACTTCGAGGTTTGTGTTGTTTGGACTTTCTAAAATCTACTCTAATCTTGAATGAACTTTTAGAGTCACTATCACCATGGTTCATCTTTATGTGAATATATGAGGATACCTTTGGATTTGATAGAACTAAAATAATTAGAGCTTGTGTGCTAAACACTACATTTTTGTGTCTTGGCTCAGTGATATGCATAGAATGTATAGGTAGTCTCTACACATGTCATCCTTCCAAGAAATAAGTGCATGATAAACTTGGCCATGACATGGCTATGAATGAGTTGATGAAACCTACTAATGTTGTATTAAGTGATGATGTCGAATTTAGCCATTATGATCTAATGGTTTGAGCAACTCTTATAGGTATGAATGATTTACCTACTCTAAATATGTACTTGGATTTTTATTTATGATGGAATTCCTTTGATTGCCTTTGCCAAATGTGGGCAACTAATATTATGTATTGTCAAATTTGGTATGGTGTCTTAACTTTATATTTGTTGGGTCAATAATGGTATGCTAAGATTTATGATTGGTATCATACAAAAATGTTAAAAGTACTTAGAAGTAGGATATTGTTTAATACTATTTCCATTCATTTAGTTTTTGTCTAACAAATAATGTGTTTCAGAATAATAGTTGAATGAAGTGAATAGACCTTGATTACTTTATGAGTTGGTATTTGTTCATGTATATTTGTTTGAATAGAGGCCAACATATGTGGGTTCAATGTGTTACTTGTGTGTCGTTAATTTGACCTCAAGACCTATAGAAATTGATGTGTAGCTTTATGGATCATTTTATATGGTATATATTTAGGTCAAATTGACCAATATTTGTCAATCCTTGTGATATGTGGAATATGTGTACTTGGTTATAAAGTGACCCCACTATTGGAACCGAGTCTGATATAGGGGCAAATTGTTGAATATCACCAGTATCATGTAGGTGATGGATGTTAGGTGCTATCCACTGTATCTTTAGGATTAGTTGGCTTACACCAATAGAACAAAGGTGAAGATGCCAAGAGCTATCTATGTTATGATACAAGAGTAGTTTAGTTGACTATTGCTAGTATCGTATAGGTGACAAATGCTAGGAGCTAATCATCATATCTTGGGGTTTAGCTATCTATCATTAGTAGCAAGAAGGTGATGGATGCTAGGAGCTACCCTTGGTATGATAGGGCTTAGATGGCTTTCACTATTACCATGTAGGTGATAAATACGAGGAGCTACCCCTTATCGGGTTGGATTGACTTTCGCTAATAGAATGGAGGCAATAGATGTTAGCATCCACTAATTCAAAAGGTCCACATAGTGACCTTATGTGATGCTTGTTGTTACACTTACACCTTAGTTGGTGATGACCATGATGTGGTATGGGACGCAACAAGATTCTTTTTCCTGGCTGGGTATATCTAAAGGGTAAGTGTTGGTGAACCAAGAAATGGGAAGATGCATGCAATAGAGACACATCCACTTCATTTTGCTAGTAGGTTGGCATGTATGTGTGAGTCAATCACTATGTACTTGAGTAAAAATGGCCCCATGTGTTGTGCACATTGATATGCTTATGCCCTTGCTAGTAACAACAAGTAGTATGGGATGTTTTCTTGTCACCATAGATGGCGATAGATTGGGAAAAATGATGGGACCAATGGTATGGTATGGGATGCGTAGACATTCCTCTTTCTGATTGGGATGTAGTTAAGGGCTTATGTGTTCGTGAGTTGGCTAGAGAGGAAGATGCTTGCAATAAGGTTGCAACCCCTTCCCTTTTTGCTAGTTGATCTTTATGTGAACACACAAGGCTAATTTATTCACATTGTGCATGTGTTGAGTGTATGAGCTTGTCACACCATGTATATGTGATGCATGCCCAAGTTATTACATTGTCTATATGTGATATAGGTGTGAATTATTCACATTGTGTATATGTTACGTGTGTGTAGTCTAGTCACTATGTGTACTTGCGAGGTGTATAAGAGCCTAGTCACATCATGTATATGTGACACAAGTGGGAGCTAGCCATGTTGTGTATAAATGATGTATGATTGAGCGGCGAGCCAATCACTATGTAAATATTTTATGTTTGTATGAGTTGGTCTCTATCTAGGTTTGTGTGTGTTCATATACTACTGTTTGCATGGGATCAACATGTGATTGGAATGTGTTCGTTAGCATTCTATTGCAATTGAATTAAGTTGAAATCATAAGCTCAATGAATAGTGTTGATTTAAGTGAGAGATCAAAGAACTCATCCCAGATGTGATGATAGAACCTCTCTATTAGTGATGTACAAACTATGGAGCCTTTGATTCCTAGGAAGGGATACATACGTAGGGCCATTGCAAATAAGCTCTTGAGGTTTAGATTTGGGTCTAGGGATGGCCTTGACATTGGAAGCTTACCACATTCTATTGTGAGTATATGAGTTGTGGCATAGAATTGTCGCCATGACTATGGTTGGAAAAGTTATGAAGTTGGCACTTCTAAATTAGCTGGAAGATGTTTGGTTGATTAAGTTAGTACTTTTTGTGTATTGAAAAAAGAATAGTAGTAATCAAGGGGTGGTTATTACAAAATATCACATGCAATAGTATCAAAGGGTACAACTTCTACACTGGTAATACAAGTAAAAATAGGTCTACAGTGGTGAAGGGGCTTACAAGATTAACTTGATAGTGGTTAATCCAAAAAATAAGAGCTTTTTAAAAGTCCTAAGAATAACGTGGTACTGATAAATTCCAAAAATAAAGGGTATGGTAAGAATCCCACCATTGCATGTGTTTTGAACATCTTTTACTAAGTAATGGTCTGTGTAAAAATACCTCAAGAAATATTATTAGTTTGGCTTAACTATTATTTAAGATTTTCAATCCTAAACTGAAATTTCATCATCCAAAGATTTTGGTTCTGGCTATGAACCACCAAATTCTAATATGAAGAAATACTATCATTGTACTTGTTTTGAACATTTTTTACCAAGTGACCCACTTGTAAAAATCCCATCAGAAGACATTACTGGATTGGCTTCACTATGATTTAAGGTTTTCAATCTTCATGAACTGAAATTTCATCACCCAAAGATTTTGGTATGCGCTATGAAACACTAATCTTCTATATTAGGAAGTCCACCATTGAATGTGTTTGAACATCTTTTACCAGGTGATCCTCTGTGTGAAAGTCTAATAAGAAGACACTAGTAGATTGGCTTCACTATTATTTAAGGTTTTAAATCCTTGTAACCTGACTTTTGATCACTCAGAGATTTCAGGATGAGCTATAAACCACTGAACTTTTATATGATTGCAGTCTGGCATAATATGATGGCACATTTAGGTGCCAGGCACCCTTCATAAAATTATCTCACTTTGATCACCCTCTGCATCTCATATTCACCTTCCATAAGGTTTTTGGGAAGATTATCTATTTAGCAGATTGTTTGGAAGAAGCAATGGCTTATCCTTGATGCTACTTCTCAGGGAATCACTAAAGTTCATCAAAGAAGCAACTTTGCTTCTTAAGGAAAACCCAAGAAAAGGGAAAGCAACAACCATTCTGAACAGTGTGAAGAATATTGAGATTAGAGAGAGAATGAAAACCTGAAATTTGCTAGAATTCTTAAGGCCTTTGATGATGGCTTTGAACCTTAGGAAAAATCCATCTCCATGAGGAATGTGAACTGATATAGTGGGCATTGTTTTGTATGGCATATATCAGACTTGTATTTGGACATTCTGATATATTCCTGTGAAACTTTCCTAGTTTTTCTTTAAAACTTGGGGGTCTTAGAAGCTAGGACTCCTTCATTTCCATGTATATGGAAAAATCTCTCAAGTTTAATAAATTTTCCCTTAATGAGATGGGCAGGTTAGAAAACTGTCTTTACTTTAGGCAAAGCCATTTCCAAAGCTCAGTGTAATCTAAGGTTCCTCTCATTTCTAAGATAATAGATTTTGGTGTAATCTCTTTCCTATAAATTGTGCTGATTCGTAGATGCAACAGAGTTAAGTGTTTGAAAGATCAGAAGAGAGCTGTTGAAGTCCTTGGAACAGTACTTTTAGTCAAGAGCTATATTTCTATGCCAGATGGATGACCATAATCTGCTTATTGGTACTGGAGGCTTTTTGTATTAGAAATGAGGTATGTTAAAGAGGGAGTCAGCTTGGTACTCTACTGAATTCTTGAAAGATTATATCAATTATTTGTTTCCTTCAAAAGCGTGTATTTCTATGTTACACCACATTTCCAGGATGGGGTTGGCAGCGGATGGTGGGGACTTGTTTTTGGGACAGTGTTTCAGGGAGGCAAATTTTTAGGGGATGAGAGGGGATGTCAATTAAAAAAAAGGGAAAATTTTAAAATATAAGAAATTTCAAATACTCATACAATAAAGCATTCATCATATACATTCTTTTAACTTGATTAGCTAACATTAGAGTTGAACTGAGATTTCATATGAGATTCCACACACAAATTAACAAAATTTCATTTCTTTCACTATCAATGTACATATATATTATATA
>VDFB02106683.1:10000-96783 GCA_007258455.2 Sequoia sempervirens | reverse complement strand
CTCTTACCAAATGGTTTTTGTGGATATAAATAGGTTGAACTTTAAATTGTCTCATGAAAAATATTAGAGGTAAAATTTAGTTACATAGCAAGGATGACATTAGGTTCTTTTAGAGCTAGGATGTTGTTCCCAAGGTCAAGAAGTTAAACTAAGATCTTAATGAATTGAAGGCTAGTGGCACTATGATGATTATTAAGTTGGAGAAATGGAAAGAAGACCACAATAAAAGACTAGTTACTCTGATGGAGTTATCAAGGATAAAATAAAACCTCAACAAGATGATTCACTTCAATAAGTGCTCCATTTAAAATAATTCCAGGGGGATTAAAGTCCCCATTGAGAAACTTAAAGAAATGAAAGATGGGTTTGAAGTATAGTGTGTGGGTGGTAAGAATGCCAATAGGACCAACATTAGTACAAATAAATCCTACAAGGAGAAGAAAGATATCTAATATTTCATGCAGTTGCATGAAAAATTCTACGAATAAGAGCTTGAGGTAATAGAGATATTGAAGAAGGTTTAAGGCCCATGTGTTCTATGTGAGGCCAACCCCTATGATACACCTAGTATTTAGACTATTTTGAGTTGTGGTTATTAATTATGCTTAGAGATACTTTTGATGACATGATATTTAGACATTTGAGTTCTTATGATGATTTGATTATGGTGCTACATGCTTAGTTAGATGACTGTGATGGTTGACCTAAGTTTATGCTAGTTACTGTGGTTGTTCAATTTGAATTTTGAAATGATGACCAAATGAAATATGTGTTGTGAATAAACCATGTTGCAATTTGATGAATATGAAAATTAAGGTAAAAATAATTGGATATGATATGTGATTAGTGTTTGTTCCAGTTATGATATTAGATATATATGCTATGTGAAATTATGAAACTTGATTATATGAAATGATGATTCAATTGTTTTGATATATTATTTATTTGGATGGAAGTTTGTGTCTATGAAATGGTGATTCAAATGTTTTGATATATGATTTATTTGATGGATTAATGTGTGCATTGAGTGTGCAGGTACATTTCCATGGCCAATGAAAATTGGATGTAACCTTTGGGAACCTTGAGTAACTTAACCAGTGAAACCGAGCCATAGTCCATATGGAGGGACTATAGTTCCATATGTAATGTATTTTATTTGTAATGTTATTTGTGAATGTTTGTAAATTGGTTTTTATTGCCATGTTAATCCATCTAGATAGTGAGTTGTCCACCCAAGTGGACAAACTCGGATTTAACCTTTAGGGCACTTTTTGGGGGTTGAAAAGTTGAGTTTTTTAAGTGTTTTAATTGATTTAAGGTCCCTAGGTCAAGTACCTATGGGTTAGGTACCTTTTCAGCTTAAAATTTTGAATCAGTTTCATAATTGGGCACCCTTTTTGAGGCCTTAAAGAGGTTTGACGAAAATAAGGTTTTGGGAAGTGGGATGGGGACTAGTCCCTTTCCATTCCCACTTCTCCATGTTGTCTTTGAAGTCTCCCAAGTACTCACACATGTGTGAGCACACATGGGAGTGTGCTTGGTAGGGTGAATGGGTGAGTGACAAGTGTCACTTCCCCATTCAAAAAAAAATCAAACTTGAATTCTATAAAAAAACCAAGAACAAGGGTTTTGGGGGGGTTCTCTTTTGCATTCTTTGTTTTCTTTGGAGTTGTGATTTTTCTTGGGGGGGGATCTTGGATTTGGTTTGAGATATTGGAGAGAAATCTTGGAGGGAGAGGAGTTGGACTCATTCTCTTCACATCCTTCCTCATCTTGGATTAAGGTAGGCTCAATAAACACTTTTGCTTGTTGTGTTTTAATTTTGTAAGTTATGTACATGTATTTGTGTGTTTTGAAATGCTTCCTTTAAATTTTGTTTTGTTTTGTGTATATTGTTGGGAAAAAGGGTTGTAATGGGATAGGCTCACCCAAATTTGGGAAGAGCATCCCAAGTTTGGGGATAGTTGGAGTAGGAACCTTCATGGGGACAAGTTATTCCTCCTTTAAAAGGAGAGGTTAATAAGAGGGTATGAGTACCCATATGTTGTATGAAATGTGAAGGATGGTTGGGTTGGATAAAGAAATGAGAAGGAAGGGTTGTAATGAAGGGTTGAAAAAAACTTGGTAATTGTTATTCATGGTGCTTTCTTTTGAGTCCCCAAAATGGAGTGCGTAGTCCACCCTCCATTCCCCGTTTTGGGTTCATAATTAACTCTTTGTTATGTGAAAATCCCCTTGGGTGGGTGTGTATAATTTATGTGTGTACTTTGTATGTTAAATGTATTCGGCTTGCATGAATGTACCTGGTTCCCAAGGTGCCTCCTAGCTCGGGGGTGGTTGGTTTTCCAACCAAAGGTTGGGAGCTGAGCTCCCCATTGGCCTTTAGAGAAAAGTTTGTGTGTATTTTTGTAGATTGGAAGAAGCTAAATAGTCCTTGGAATAACCATGTTCTTGTGGTTAAATATGGTGTTATTATGTCAAAGTTATTTGCCCTTTTGAATTTGAATGTCATAGCTTTGGAAGGCTATTGTAAAGTGTCTTTATGTAAACCACCTTGGTGGAGTGTTGGGTTTGATATGGGTTTAATGAGAAAGTAAAGAAAGAGAATCTCATGTCTTGTATGTTAATGTCAATCTGGTTATGTATACAACAAATAAATATCTTGTGCGTGTGAGAAGAGAAAATTTTCTTTGTTGTATGAAAAAAAAAGATATGTATATGTAACTTTTGAGAAAGCAACTTTTATTCTATTTTGAAAGTAGAAAAGAAAATAAATACTTACATTTATGCTATGATTTTAAGGAAGGAGCCATGCATTTTATGGTTAGAGGAGAAATACACTATTCTGTTGAAAAGTTCCATATAAATGAATTTTGTTTTAGAGAAAAATGTGTGTTTGACTTCATGAATTCATTCAATATGGACAGAATCATAATATAAAGTTGTCATTCCACTTTTGATGAAAAGGAGTGTTGCTCATTAAGCAATTATTCATTTTCAATATACTCAAAATATAGAAAGGTAGATATCATTCTGTTTTACTAGTTTAAGGAAAGAAACAAGAAAATAATGTTAGTATTATGTTCAAAACATTCATGGTTGTTTTCTTTAAAAGCAGGACTACATTTCCTTTTTGAGGTATTTCTTTCTAATGCTTTACATGGTGGTATTTCAGTCTTACAAAATATCAAGATAATTTTTCCATAGCAGTAAACGTAGTTGCATGACAAGTATAGGAATAATATCTGGTCATAGGAGACTCCCACATTTTATACCTCTATCCAGTTAAAAAAAAATACGAGTGAAATGAAAATACCAGTTGTTGAGTTACTTTTATACGAGTATATGCTTGAGTATATTTTAATCTGTTCATAATCTAAATGAACAAAAAAAGAAAAAGAGAGATGTTTTATATCACACTATTTCATGACTTTAAGGAAAGATAAAATAGATAAATCTGTGCTGGTTCTTTAGAAACTCCTGTGCAAATAAATAGATTACTGTGTGTAGCTTGTCACTATGAGTCTTTGCAACTAAAACAAACTTATATCTATTGTAACTTTGCTTAGTCTGTCATAACTCATTAATCTATTAATTCCATAGTTGAATAAACATTTTAACAACAACCTCATTTCCTTATAGAATTTGAAGTTAACCATGAGTCAAATAGACTATAATAAAAATAAATTTTTGATATTGTATACTACTATGTTGATAAAGAAATAACCAAATCAGTTTTTTACATTTGATGTGGGGAAACCTTCATTGATTTAACCGATATATAGGAATACAATTCTAGTTAGTTACAGAAAGGAAGTAGAGAGTTTCCTGTTCTAGCGAATACCAGTGACATCCCTATTTCTATAAATGTTCCCTGAATTTCTTAAAAAAAAAAAAAAACATGTGAGATTTTGTCTTTTGGTTCTGGACTGGAAACAACTAGAAACCTGTGCAAATTCAGATGCAAATAAAATTTAAAAAAAAAGAAAAAAAAGGGAGGGTTTAGTAGTAAGTATTTGAGTTACAAATCGATATATGCTATCGTCCAAGTATGTTTAAAAAAAAAAAAACAAGCAAACAAAACAAAACAAAGAAAAAAAAAAGAGCAAACACATTGGAAAGACTACATTGTTTACTCTGTTTCATAGGGGCATTGTTTTGGTGAAATCTGTAGCATGTTGTATCTCCTCTTAATTTAGCCTTACGCCCCACTTTGAGCCCACAGTGGAAATGGGGTGGTACAGTGATGGGCGTAGGCCTCACATAGTTTCCCTCTCTTCATGGTTCGACATGGCCAATTAGACCTCTCTATGAGTTTAGGCTAGGAGAAAACAACACAGAGAGACTTTTATAGAGCTAAATTTATTGTTCCAGAGAAAATAAATAAATAAAACTAAAACATCAATGTATTCATTTAATGCTCATCTGGCGACTATAACCAGTGGCCATACTGTGCGTGGTCTTCTCCTGTAGCTCTCATGCTAAGTACAATTTCCGTCGGGGTCAATCTGGTTCAGGTCTCCATCGTTTAGATCTGCACTCAATGGTAGCCAACCCTTAATGTTGTTGCTCCAATCTATGCCCTGCCATATAAGGAGAAATGGAGTCAGGGTTTCCTTATTTTTCTTGTCTTGCACAATATACATGTCAAGTTGAGGCAGGTGAATTTTTTTAAAAAAATGGATGCCACCCAAAATTAAATCCAATGCATTGTGAAAATTTTGAATTCACGATTTAGAGTTTCTATTCACAATAGCTCCAATCTCCGCTTTATGAAAGGAAAATTTCATCATAGGTTTAAAATTAAGTATTAATTATGTCACGGGCGTGGCATTGGAAAGAAAAGTAACAAAAAAAAAAAAAAATCCACCTAGGAGCCCGTTGCCTATCTCTACATGGAAACGTTTATATTTAATAGGCATCGTAGTAAATTTTTTAAAGTTATAATATCTTCCCACCCACTTAAAATAAAAAGAGAGGTTTATATACTCATACTGTAAGAAAATATTCCATTACTTTAAACAAGTGACGCAAGCGTCGAGTTCTTGCCGATAAATTCTAGTGATGAAGCAGTTACTATATGCAAAGGAGATTAAAGAAAAATTCAAGCCAAAAGCTTTATACTTTTAAAACTGAAGAAAGCAACATGTTACAAAGAGGAATTGAAATCATCATTGTGCCATCGTATGATCAAAAGAGGTTTTGACTTTGAGCAAGAGCTTGAGGAAATTACTATAAACATAGGTCTCCTTTCCAATGTTAGTGAAGGAAAAGATAACACAAATCCCCTCCACAAGCCTTATGCAAGCTCCAAGCATAATGGAAATACAAAACCAGAGCTAGGGAAAATCACATGCGGGTGAGTGGGAAACAAAGTATATAAAATAATAAAATGAGATTTTATTAATTTTTGATAAGGAAAGCTTGCGATGGAATAAAATAATAAAATGAGAATATAAATTTAATTGCAAATGAAAGTATGATTGGGGAGGCAAAACAAATTTATTTTTGGTGAAAAGGGTGTGTCGGATAACAAACATCCATCTTTAATGTCAACTTTAGCCGAATAGAAAAAAGAATAGCTCGTTGGAAAGAGGAAATCCAGACCATTGGACAGTGTCAACTTGGTACTCACATAGTGCTTCAAATATAGTGATATTTCAAAATGAGTTTAATACTCAATGCTCATTGGTCAATTAAATTTTAATATAATTAAAAAATAAAAAAATCCATTTTCCACATTACTGTTCACCCAATTAACCAATAGCACAACAAATAAATTGCATTTATTAAATCATTAAATAAAAAAAATAAATTTCAACTTTAGGGATTTTTCCAAATGAATTTAATACTCAATTCTCATTTGTCAACTGAATTGAATTAATTGCATCAGACCAATGCAATAGTATTCCTGCCTTGGCAGGAACTAATAAGGATATACTAAGAGAATAAATCACGTATTATAGAAACTCTTTAAAAGATATTATCCTTTATTTAAATTCCTCTTTCTTTTCCATTAAGAAAATAAATAATATGTAATGAAAGGGAATCAAAATATATTTATAAGATATTCTTTAAATTTATAACATTTAAATTTATTCTTAGAAAGTATATATATAATATAAATTAATAGTAACAAAATAATAATAATATTAAATAAATAAAAATAAGTTTAATAATTAGTTAATAAATTATAGATAATTTATCCACTCTCATATTTCGAAGTACAAAGTAAAATATTAAATATGAATTTCATTGTTTTCGTCAAGATAGCTGTAAGGGGTAGGGCTATCGCGTAAAATATTGTTCCATCAATTAATCCTCATGATTTTCTAGTAAATCAAATTTATAATATTTATATACTTCCCCACGTGAGAACCCATACCATGGAGGTCTAACAAGGACATTAACTATTATGCAAAAATGAGCATCAACTTCTGGTTGGTAGTTAAGAGTCTTGTAAACCCTATGTTTGGAGTCAACCCAAAATCATTTTCATTTCCTTATCCCACTCTCGAGCAATGGGTCAGTGACAATGTTGCACAAGCTACATCACCAATTCACATTGCATGTACCATACACATGTATGGTTGATCAAATGTTAGTATATTGTATTATTGTTCAAAAAAAATGTTAGGTGTGTTTATGCCCTAGTGTAGATTTTGGGCATTACATTCTATCTATTTTCCTTATTTTCTATTTATGTTTTTGTGGGTGGGTTCAAAACATTGTCTTGTGATAATTTTATTGTTGTTTTTTGTAATCTTATTATTTCTTAACTAGTTGTAAAGAGTTTTAGGGCCCCTTTAAAACCTTTTTTACCTATATAATAAAAAAATCATGAAGGTTCAATATAATCATACTTAGGTTTCCTAAAATGGTTATTTGACACCTTTTGGGAATTTCATGATACTAATTAGAAGAATTACTAGGTGTATATAAAATCCTTGCATTATGGTTCAAATTAATATGTATAATAATAATTATGATATCCATTATTAGGTGGATTCACTAGTAGAGTCAGAGTAGCAAGGAATTGGGGGTTTAGATCTATAAATGGTTTTAAATGAAAGCTTTCTATAGGATGAAATTTTTGTCACATCTCATATGTGTTTTTTATGTTAATGCTTCAATATATGAGATGACAATATAAACTAATTATGAGTTAAATATACGTGTTGACTCTGTGATCGGTTGATAGGCTAGAAATACTAATTGTTATAAAAATGCAAGAATAAAATGAATACATAAGATACATATTGAAAATAGGGAGGTATTTTAATTATAATAGTGTGTGTAGAAGGGTATCAAAAACATAAATTTGATGAATAGAAATGAAATTAGGGATGTTTACTAGTACACCCTATGAAAAAATGTGTTATGTCATTGCTTTATTAATTAAATCCTCGGTGCATCAAATTTAATTTCATATAAATAAAATATATGACACAAGGTGAGGATCAACATATGGATTTGTATGAGGATCCTTCTAATGTTTGTCAATCTATTGACTTTGTTGATCATAACCCAATATATCTTGATGTTACATGTGAGATGAAAGATAATGCATGGGAACTTACAAGGCAATAATTTATTCTCCTTTGATTAAGCCTCTAGGTGGATTGATTCAACTAATTTGAACCAAGATTGAAGATGAAGAACACACATGGAATATGTTTAGAAAGATTGTGCAAGTTGATTCAATGCAATTAGAATGTTCTATGATGTTGTTATGATACTTGTGGATTCTCTTTGATGATTTATTTATGATCCTAGATGATTCAAATGAATTATGTTTAGTCATTAAATACACCACCCTTTTATGTAATTTGAGACACTTTTCACTTTACTCATCTCACAACGGTGAGTATGAAGGGAGGACGAGGTCCCATTTAAAAAAAATAGAAATGTAGGGCTCAAATTAATATGCACATAAGTGACTTGGACTAACTCTACACCTATGAATCTAAACTAGGGCGGTGAATGATTAGATATGGAGTTATATTTAAATGTGAAAATGAGAAATGATTGAGATTGACTAAGATAAAATTATTTTTCAATATACACAAAAAATATTATTTTAAATTGTAATCAATAAACAAATATATATAATTTCTATAAATTTAAAAGAAAAAAAAAACTATGAACAATTACAATTTATAAAATATGATCTTATTTAGAATGAGAATAGGAATAATGGAATTCTTATAATTCTTTTGAGAATTAATTATTCACATCCAAGTTAGAAAAACCTATTAGAGATCATTTGTCATTCCCTAAGCAAGTAAAAATTAACTACATACTTATGGAAGTGGAACAATGCCACTGAACATGCTTTTTGATTTCATTTGAAATTATATTCAATCTATTTTATCACCTCTTGTCCCCTTCAATTTTAGTTGGAAACATGATTTTCTTCGTGTTAATATTTAAATTTGAATATTTAATACAATTAGTTATTAAAAAATTTGGAAAAATAAATATATTATGTATTGTAGTCACAAATTGTATCTTTTATAATTGATGATTTAATACTTTATATTGAAATCCTTTTTAGATTGTTTATTTGTTTAGGTTGTTATAGACAATGTATAATTTAATATCGAGCTTTCTCAACAAAAAAGAGTGTTGCAACATATTTTTTAGTATAGTGACAACTAGAAAACTTGAATTAACAAAATTATAGAATTAAATAAATTGATTGGTCCCTAAACAATAAATCCAGATGCACTCTATTTGAGTGAGGCAAATTTAATTTTTTCATAACATTATACTGGATAAATTGACAATAATTTTGGTTGGGGTTGGAATTATAAACCTACCATGAAATACGATGGGGAATTATGGAGAAGGGAATAGAGGAGTGCATGAGGAAGGTGTGGAGATGGATTGAATCTTGAGGAGAGGTTTAGGAGAAAAGAAGAAATCTAAAGGATCTTGGAATAAAATTGATCACCGTCTACCCCTTTCCCCAATGTAACATTTCTAAGAGATAACACACTCAAGGAAATAAATCAGTAACAATTCCTTCAATTGTATACACATTTTTATATATTTAAATAATCCAGACATTATAAAGAATGTGATATTATGAAAAAGGAAAAAGGTAAATTAAAATAAATAATGCTTATGGTTTTCTCTACTATAACCCACTAAATATTAGATGAAATAAAAACATCCAAAATGTTTGTTCTATCAGTGAATTTGATAATTGATCATATTTTTTATTATTACTCTTTAGATGTAAGATGATAATTCTTTGTATTATTCTTTTTAATCATCAAATGTCCTTGAACAATTATTTCATTATAATAAAATTCTAGCAACTCTTGCATCAATACTACCAAGTTCTTCTTTGATGTACCAATGAGATGAAAGTTAAGACTAGTGTGACACACCTTCATTTTATTTTTTCCTTTCTTTGGTGATTTCTTATTAATGTATTCAGGTCAAAATGAGGTGTTAAATTTTATGAGAAACATGCTAAGCTAATAGAGGAAAAATCTAAGTGGTTTTGATATTTTATTTATTTCAAAGCTCAACAAAGTATATAGTTTAAGATTGGATCAAAATTTTAAAATTGAGTTGATCCTTATTTATTTATCTTTAGTTAAGTGTGTATTTCCTTTCATTTGAAATTTCTATGTGTATGATTATACGTTATGGGTGTTAGTGGGCTGATCTTAACTAGCACGTTAACCTAGCATACTTTTGTTAGTTTTGTGATTTGGTCATTGTTTGAACCCACCACCCAGTTGTCATTCCATTTATTTCCTTTTTACTTGTGTTGTACATCTTTTAAAAAATATTTCATCCTTCATAATTACATTGCCACTACGTTTAACTTATTCTAGATCTAATATTGTCATTGACAAGTAAAGTCATACATATCAATGTGCTAGTAACTTGTAGAGTGATTAGCCAAATCTAATGTCATCAAAATGATTTAACCTATAGAAGGCTACAAACACCTCACCATCCCATAATTTTCTCAACTGACTTTCTATAGATATCAAAGTGTACATGTGTGACAAAATACAAAACCCTATCCAAAATATCAAAACAAGTATAATAAATTATTTCTTTTGAATAGTGAAGTAAACAAAAAATGGAGCCAAAGGATCCTTAACCCTATTTCTCACACCTTATAAGTAATTTTTGAATTGTTTAAAATAATGATTTTTTTTTCATTTTTTTCTACAATAATTTTATTTGTTTGAATTTCAAGCCAACCATGGATTTTATTGTTTCCAACCTTGGATTTTATTACAAGGTGAAGTGAACTTATAGGAAAAGCTTTGAAGGCATGAAGAATAGCTAAATTATAAGTAGTTGTAGGTTCACCATTCCTTCAAGGTTAATTCCAAGTAATCAGGGATTGCATTTTCTTAAAAGTCTTTATGCATTCTACTTATGGATTTCCTTTGAATTTAGTTGAGTAGCACTATCAAAAAAAAATGTTTGTGGTTCACAAGAATTTGTAAGAGAAATATTAATAAGCAAAGACAAACAAATTGCAGGGCTTCAAACATATGGTGTTTTAGCCTTACAATTAATTTGGTATTCTTTTTATCATGTTGGCTAAGCTTGGACCTTTCCTTATGTTGAAAAATCCCTAGAAATTTATTTGAAATATTTCAAAAAATTTAGAAATATGTTCTAAATATTATTTTCCCTTTTTTTTTTAGAATAGTAACCTCATTTATTAAGTCAGGATGTACATTTTTATATTGTATATAGAAATGATTCATAGTCTATAATTATATACTTACTTGCAATTAAGTTGTAGGGTTATAGAGATTAACAAGTTTGAATGTCATTTATGGAACAAGAGTAAATAGTGAAGGCCAAAACTAGATGTTGCATTATTTAATGGAATACTATTTACATCATAGTAAAGTAGCATGCATATTCTTTTCACTTCCAATATGGGATGTGTAATGTTATATAAAATTTGTATTAGACCTTAGTACAAGTAAGCTAATCTTGAAGGGATTCCAACAACAAATATTTGTAACCATATAGCCAACTAATGAAGATGTTATATGAAGGCAATATTAGGCCTTCAAGAAGAAAAAGATAGGATTTAAGAATATAAAATGAAAACTTGTTTATTTCCTTCCTCACATCCTCATTAGTTACATACTATTATTCCTATAAAATATATCTAAACTAAATGTAAATATATTTTTTATATATGTATTGACAATTATATTCTTTTAATTTTGACCTATTAAACATAGTTATGTTGAATGTATAAGTTATGTTGATGATTAATATATGCTAAAATTTTGTTGATGGTTGTTAAATATTGAATCTTTGTCTAGTATTTTAAAGTCTAATCTACTTGTTTGCATGCATACTATGCATATGAACAATAACTTGTTGGAGAGTAGTCTTTACTTGTACAACAATTTAACATGAGTTTGCACATGCCAATGTGCCATGAAATTGGATAAATATTTACCAAATTTAATTCTATGAACTCACCTACTAAGGGTGGGATATGAACACCTCACCTACCCATAAATGCCACAAATTGAACTAAAATATAAAATGTGGATAGGAGTGTAAACTATGTATGTGTCCCTCATTGTAGAAATTAATACAAAATTAAATGTAAAAGGATAGATCTTATATTGAGATTTTAGAGTAGAATTAGATATTTGGGCACAAAGACTATTTCAAGTGTCAATCCAAGTGGTTAGGATCATTTTTTTGGAGTGGATCAATGAGGATCTAACAATACATTGATTACGGTGTGGGAAAATGAGCCAACAATTTATAATATTACTCATGTTGTAGAACTAGTTCATGACTCATGTGTAAGTTGCTAATGAGTTCCTAGTAAATTATAATGTATTGAACTATAATACCTCTCACTTTGAGATTTTTGTAAGGTTTCAAGGTTTGATTGTAGTTCCCAGTGACTTGTAAATATTATGAATGAAATAAATGCATCATTTTTTCTATTAATTTTTATGTGTAATTTAAATTATTCTACTATTTGATTAGATTAAGGTGTTGCTACTTAGGTCTAGGGTTAGGTTATATGTTTAGATAGTATTTCATTAGACCCTTCATCCATTAACAAATCATAATTGCAATCAGTGCATCATCCTATCTCATCTAGAATAATTCTAAGAAAATATTCACATATCGTATTAGGAACACTCTAATATGAGTACCTAGAAAGAATCCCAAGAATCTATAAAATCATCATAAGTAATTTTTAAGTTTGAGGCTTGTTGTCCTTAATCATTTACAAAACCATAAAGTTGATCTTTTTAGGAGTTAACCTAGGAGAATTTTTACTCTAGTGATCTAACATCCCTCTAAAGGTATTTTTAAATATTTCTAGTCCTCATAGTAGAGCATATTGTATTGAATTAGGTGATCCAAGAACTAGAAGTAGGCACTATACAAAATAAAATCACTAGAGATCACATCCATGCTTGAGGAATTGATGGTAGTTTATTAGCTTCTCATGTGCTCTTTGTTGCTACTTCATTGAATTTTCCTACATTACATGACAACATTATAAGACTTAGAGAGGAGATTTTACATGATGATTATGGTGGGTGTACTAATGCTTCCTTACATGTGAAATAGTTATTGCTTGCTAGTTATGGACATCCAAATGATGTCATTTTTTTATTAGTGAGTTTTGATTATTCATTTGAATAATAAATATTTGAAATGTTTGGTTCATCTTATTTTCTTTATAGCTCTCATTTACATACTTGAGCTCATTCTTTTATAACATAATTTTCTATCCATAGTTCACATGAAAAATGTTTACATTTAGACATGATCTCTCATGATCTATTTTTAACCCTAAGCAATCATCTATCAACATGGATTGTGTGTCTTATATACCTTATTTTCATGTCACCAATGCTTCACATGATTATAATTTAGTTATAATAAACACCAAAGGTTAGGAATATGACAAGATGTCAACCTATCACCTTTTTTTACTAAAACACTCAACTTCTCTCTTACACCTCAAGTTGCATATAAAATGGGAGTTTGACATTATTCAACAATCTTGATGATGGGTCACAAAGTGTGATATGAAATGTTGATGATAAAACAATATTGCAGAATTAAAATATAGAAACACACATATCCAATGTTTTGGACTAGAAAGTTGATGCTTTGATTATTAAACAATTAGAAAATACTCAACCTAAAATAACTCTATGGGATTTGGTGTATACATCACATTTTTATATAGATAAATCATACAAAAATCCTTGGAAAAAATCCAAGTTTGGTTCAACACTACTTGAATTGAATGTGAAACATTTCAAATTGCATGTTAGGACAAAACCTTGCTCTATTTATATGGATCTAGGGGATGTCTAAAAGCTTTTACTCCAATTCACATTACCACAAGTTAAGAATCAACATAGTGCATTCATTGCATCATTAACTTGCCAACATTTACACTTAGTAACATATTAATTAGCTTACATGTGTTTTTTTTGTCTTCTTTCCTAGAAGATTACTCAAAGGTTTTCATAAATATTTCTTGTTTAAAAATTCAAAATTCCAAAAGGCAAGACAAATAAGTTTTAGGCCATTAAAATTTCACACATTATTTTCATGTGGAGAGGTGGATTATGATAGTAGAGTTCACAATATGCAAGAGAAGAGGTTAGTTTTGCACTTGGATTCAACCTAGAAAATGATAGAGGTCAATTAACAATTTGTTAGATTATCATAAAATTAGATCTAATATCAAAGGCTAGTGTCCATCACTAGATGTCAATCTATAGTCAAACATCACCAAGTTGTACACAAAGCTAAGTCATAATGATTCTTTATCATTTTGAAAAACATGCTTGTATATTTCAATTACTATCCTAACTCAATCTAAAATTCATAACTTATATTGAATTATTACTTTATGCCAAATTTATTAATTTAGGCATGATTTCTACTCCTACAATCACAAATGTTGATTAAAAACAAAATTATGTAGAAGCATTTTACATAAAATTATAGTTGTGAATAAATTATACAGACCTATGTTTTTTAGGTTCTATAACTAACAATAATTGTTTTTGCAAGCTATTGATATCGAGAGCACGAATTGAAGTTGTGTGAACAACCAATGGAGTATATGAGTGAAAGTTGCATGAATAATCAACTTCTTTCCACTAAGAACCAAGAACTATCCATTTCACCAAAGAAATCTAAGACACGATCCCGACTTCATCCCTTTAGAATATTACAGATCTTACTCGCACAACTTAATCTTTAATAAACTCTTTGAACTTCAGGAACGAACCAAAACCACTCATTTTTGTAAACCACACAAAGGCCACCGTACCCCAAACGATCAAAAACAAATTCTACTCTGATTTTAACTTGTGTCTATCCTTTGATAGACACGAATCGAAGAAAAAAGTGACCGACACTAAAGGAGGGCCCAAAAAGTTTAACTGAGGTACGGCTTTTATTCCAAATAATTCAGTCCGAATCGACTCCACCACGGTGATCTTCTTGTTCCACAGGAACATGCCGTAAAAGGCACTTTATTTCGTTCCATTCACCCAATTGTAAACAAGTCCTGAGAATCTAAAACATCGTATGGTTTCTAATCATTCAACTGGTGTGGTATATAAAGCACGAAAGGCCACCATCTTCACAGCTACCCATTTTCTCTAGATGGAATATTATAACCAGCCAAATCCAGTTCAGATTCTTGCATCACCATCACCATCAACATGTAACGTCTATTTTCTTTTGTCTAGGAGAAAAAAGCAGCATCATCATGTGGACGTGAACAAAGAACGTGTTTATGACATCCAAATAGGAAGCATTATAATGGAGGACGATAGAACTCATACATGTCCAACATTCTCCAAACTACCAGTGTCAAATGGCTGCTGGTCACTCTGAACACGGATAATGTTGGAATCCAATAGCATTTAGATGTGAACGGCCAGAATTCACTGGGAAAGTGGATCCACCTTTGATGTAGATATGAGTCTGTCCAATAGGACTAACATGCCGTATTATCACTAACACCAAAATGGACTGTGGAATTGAGACAGGAAATAATCCACAGCCTGTCTTTTGTTCTTTGCACATATCCTGCAAATCGGATATAGTTTTGATTCCATTCCTTGCTTAGAAATGGTTGTTGGAGCATGTTTTGCCCTTATCCAATACAGTTGTGACTTGATTCCTTGTTTTGAGACAATTGATTTAACTAGATTTCGTAGGGAAGAGGACTTAATAAATGTTAGGATTAAACTTTGTATCATTTTTTATTTGGTAATGTTAATGATTCACTTATATTGAAAAGTACATTGTTTGAACTTAAAACATCTCATCAAAGACGGTGTTATATCAATATGTTTTGATTAAGTTAAAGATGGGTACTTGACCAGTATCCATTACAAAATAGTCATAAAGGCCACAGAGGGGGGCTCGCGATAAGTGAGATACTCAGAAAAGAAAACAGATAAAAGAAAGACCAACAAAAAACAGAAACACAAAAACAAAAAGAGACCAGCAAGAAACCAACACAGCTACTAGTCGCCCAACAGCTTGAGGCCATTGATTGTCTGTCATTCATTCGCCAAGAATTGCAACTTTTCTTCGAATGAGAGAGGTTTCTTCTTCTTGGATCACCATCATTGGTAGGGGGCATGGTAGAACGTGTTATATCGATATGTTTATATTAGGTGCTGTAAGATATAAAGAAAAAAAATAGTTTTTAATTTATATACTGAATTATATATTTTTTAGTGTGTTTATATATCATGAATTTTTATTTATTTTTGTAAAGTGGTTTTTATTTAATTATTAAATATAATTAAAAATATATTTAGGGAGGTTAGAAAGTTGGAGAGTTAGAGAGCAAGCAAGGTTGGTTGATTTTGGTTTGTATGCTTACATCCCATCTTTTTCAAATCACAAAGAGAGAAGTTAATGGGATTTTACTATCTTGCATGCATTTATTGTAGTTGCTTAAAAGTTTCTTATCCTTAGGATGATTCTTTTTAATGGCATCCATCTTTTGATTCTATAATTGATGTCAAAACATTAGGAACTACAGTGAGTAATGGAGCAACCAATAAAACCTTGTAAGCTGGTCCATAACATATTCCATGAGATATGTCTTCTACTAACCCATCAAATTTTGTCCTTTTGTTTCTTAATTTTGATCATGCTTGTAAATATCTTGATTAAGTTTTATGCACATTAGTTTTTTTCAATCATGTTCCATTTAAATACATGCTCCACAATTGGATAAACACTACATGGGTTCTCCATATAGTTAAACTGGATGCCATCTAGTATTTAACCAAATGTTTCTTCCTCTTTTTCTTTGTGGAAGCTAACCATGTGGATGTAACTATAATTTATCATGGTCCTTACTACATATGTAGTTTGCTACATGTTAATTCTCCTAATATAAGACCTTTTGTAGTCTCCAACCAACAAGCTCTTAAAGTTCTTATTTGGCTTCAATTTCCTAGGTTGCCTCTACCATGTCGACCATCCTCTCTAGGGAGGGTTGTATGTGTTGAACCTAAGAAATTCTATTTGATTGGACCACGACATAGAGTCTATGTAGAAATTGACCTTACACTTGATTTAAAAGAAGGTAATTATATACAAATTGGCGATCTCCATCATATGCAACACATTTTGTATACCAACCCATCCATACTTTATTTTAGTACCAAGCCTTCTGACCATAAGATTAGAGAATGTGATCCTCTAGTTATCTTTAATCCCAAACTGACCTCTAATATAGTTGTTGAGATAAGTAAAATTGAAAATGGGTGGGTGGACTAATGTTGGAAACCATAAAATAGTCATAATCAGGCCCAAAAGAGCTCTTAGCCCAATCCTAGACCTAACAATTGTGTAGCTACCAATGCTAGAAATATGTGTGTGCAACAACCTCAAGCTAGTGATAAATCATCAAATATTGCAAGAACCCCTTGATTGCAAATGACTGAAGAAGCCAAGAAAGCAGTTGAGTTGTGGCTAGGTTCTCTACACAATCCATTGGTAAGTCTATCAAAGAGGCTCCTAAGCATTGATTTTCTGGAACTCCTCTTTTAATGATTGACCTTTCCTTGTCAACTTTGGGAATCCCAAATCCATTACAACTAGAGAGAGGAAGACAATTTTGTAGTCCTCCTTGACATTTTAAAGAAGGATATTATGTTTTTAAATAAAAGGCAAATATAGTTGGGTGACCCCATTTAGCATGAACCACTTTTTGGCTTAAGTGAGACACTCATAATCAACTTTTTAAAAATATTTTTAATTTATGTCAATTATATTGAGCAAATGGCCAAGAATTTAAGGATGATATATAAATTAATGAGTTGTGGAATTTTCTATGTATATTTAATATACATATATATAATGAATTATTTCTATTATTTTTATTTTCATTCAATTTTTAATTTTTATATTTATTTTATTGAAATTAACTTTTTTCCATATTTTAAGTGTATATATTATTTTATGCACATGGTTATACACACAACATCAAGCCTAGTTAGGTGTCCCAATCACAAAGTTAACTCACCACCTCTTGCAAGCTTTGAGGATGTTAACTTGCCAATACTCTTTGTTAGTGGAAGTCATTCTAGGTTAGTCTTCTCCACTAATCATGTTGGTAGTTGCTTCCCTCTTTGCCATATGTACATCACATTCATGGCTTAATGATATGTTGGTTTATCCATTTTCATGTTTTATTTTGTAGTGTATTTTTGTGTTTTCCTCTCGCTGGTTAGGGAATGTGTACTTTTTCAACTTACATGGATTGTTAGTACATGCATTCATTGTAGATATTATGGTGAATTCTACATGGTATCATAGCCATTTTGTATTTAGGTGCTAGTTTAATTTTTTTGTGATTTTAAAAAAATAATGGTGCATTCAAATTTTTGGTTTCTTGTGTATTTTGTTTTCATAAAATTGTGCAGAGGCTAGGAATATCCATCAAGTTGTGATTTTTCATAATTTGGTTTGATCATAATAGTGGTTTACAATTCCTGAGAGGAACGAATTTTAGCTGAAATCACATATTTTTAGAAAATATAATGATTTAAGCCTTTAAAAGTTCCATTTTAAGGATTCCAATTGAAGAGGGTTTGATCAAATCACCTTAGATCAAACCCCCTTGGATAGAACCTCGCTAGTTTTAAACCATACCTATAAATGCGTCTCCTTTACACCTATCAAAATGCTGATAAAAAATCACTTTTGATTTAGCTTTTGGGGGATCAAATGAATTCATTTAAAATTTATTTCAAATAATTATGGTATTCCTCAGAACAAGCTATCCAATGAATATAATTTTAATATGTTTTGGTTTTGTTATGTATTTGTTTTTAAGTTTTATTAAACATAGGTTTTTCATCGAAAATGAATTTCTTTGTTCTTCACATGTGGAAAAATAGAATATTATCAAAAAAATTTGAAAAATATGAGTGCACCAGAAGTCCTTGATCCAACAAAAAATAAAAATAAAATTTTGACATATACAAAAAGTTACTTTATACTCGCTTATGTCTGAATTGTAATTCGTTTGACTTTGAAACTTGATTAAGGAAAAAAATATTCAATAAAAAACTATCTAACCAAGTGGAAGCACTAGATATCGGAGTTACAAATCTAAATTTGAAAGAATTAGAATTTTATCCTTCATGGAAAAAAAGTTATGCTATACGGTGTATCACGTCACTTTTAAAATGTTGTTTTCTGAAAAAATAAATTTTCGTGGGAGATGGAAAAAGAAGTGAAATTTGATTCCAAAAATTTTGAAAAAAATATTTTTAGAATCTACAGACAAAATTTGATGAGACTCTAGTTTGTACCATCTTCAAATTCCTCATAGTTTAGCCGCTATAGGTGCACAAATGTGAAGATTCAGTTAAAAATAATAATTTCAGTGTCCAGTTTAGCCAAAAATTGTAAACCACTATTATGGGATCACCTTTCAAGTGTGATTTTGATCTTGTGCTGTAGAAAAAAGGGACCTCTTACTTGACATGGGATTAATTCATGATAAAATGGGATTAATGAGGCCTTAATCTAGTGTTGTGAGGTGTTTTGTGCATCCACACTAGGTCTTGGACCCTTGCAAATGCATCTATCGATGTCTTGTAAAGGTTTTGTAAAGTGTTGTAAGATACTTTCATGCTTTTCTAGACCTAATGAATCCATTTCTCCCTAATTCAACATTATAAATGTATTCAAATGAATTATCACATCAATCTAGAAGGTTTCTAAATTAAACTTAATGTTAAACTAGTGTTGTAATGCATCCCACATGTATTCACATTAGTTCTTGTGCTTTCCTAGGCTGTGTGGACCTCATTTTAGTGTTGTAAAGTGTATGGGTGCTACCACAATAATGGGTTACACTTTTTAGGACATCCTAATTTTTTCCTGAAATCACATATTTTTAGAATATACAATGATTTAAGACTTTAAAGGTTCCATTTAAATGATTTTAATTAAAGAGGGATTGATCAAACCCCCTTAGATCAAACACCCTTGGTTAGAACCTTGTTAGATTTAAACCATACCTATAATCAAGTCTCCTCTACACCTATCAAAATGCTGATAAAAAACCACTTTTGATTTACCTTTTGGGTGATCAAATGAATTCATTTAAAATTTATGTTTTGTAAGCATGTATCCCTTATTATAAGCTTCCCAAAAAGTATAATTTTAAAAATGTTTAATTTGATTATTATATTTATTTTTTATTTCTTGTGAATGTAGGATTTTCAATGAACATCAAGTTCTTTGTTTCACACATATGAAAAAATAGAAAAATAGAGAAAAAAATTCTAAAAACTACATGTGCACTAGGTATTGATTTCCTTATTCCAACAAAAAAAGAATAATTTAATTCAAATGAATACAAAAAAATTTATGCAGACCGAAGTACACCTCTTTCCAAATTATAATTACTCTGACTTGGAAAATTAATTAAAAAAATCATGCAACAAAAAATTATGAAAAAATATCCATGCACTAGATATTGGTGTGAAAAATTTGTATTTTAAAAATTAGAATTGTATCCTATCTATAAAAAAAAGTTATGCAGTCCAAAGTAAACATCACTTTTTAAAAATGCTGATTAGAAGAAAAAATAAGTTATTAAAAATTACATAAAATGATTCACAATTTATTTTTTAATTTTTTTAAAAAAATATAATTAGAATCTACACAAAAGATCTAACAAATAACTAGTTTGATTCATCTTCAAATTCTTAATGGTTTAGCTGCTATAGGTGTAAGAAAGTGAATATCTGGTGAAAAATCCCGATTTTAATGTCAAGTTTGGCCAAAAACTGTAACCCATTATTGTGGGATCACTCGTATTTAATTACACTTTCACATTGAATTCTGTGTCCCAAGCCCTAATTTACCTTTACATCATCACTAATAGGCCCCTATTAACCCGTATTGTGCATCTCGAGGCTTAAATTGATCAAATATCCGATAAAGTTGCATTTTAAACCTTATTTCCTTATCTCCTAGCTTCCTAGCTGTCAAATTTCTCCCTATGGGACCCATTCGCCATGCATGGTGATTCAGTCCCATCTAGGTGGGACCCATTTTCCATGGGTGGCGAATGAGTCCCATTTGGCTCAATTTTGACCTTTGAGCGGGAAAAAAGTGAAATTTGAGTTTAATATTACTTCATGTCGGCCTGTGATGAGGTATTAACAGGTGAAATTGGTGAATTGCCTATAAATATAAGTCTTTTAACTCATTTTACACATCTCATATCTCTTACCATTCATTCATCTATCATTCTTTCATCTCAAGTCAAGCAACTTAGGGTTTATTCATTTCAAGTCACCAAGACATCAATTTTCAAACATTCAAGGGAAAATTCTTAATGTTTTGTTGCAGACTTTCAAGATGAAACATCATGGAAAGTTAATCAAATCCATTATTGCATGTTTCATTCCATTCTTTCATCATTTTGGTTTAATTACCTAAAAGGGGTTTGACCAAGGCAAACCCCCATGCCCTAACATTCAACTTTTCTCTCTCTTGTCTTGTGTGTTTGCAGATTTAGGTCTCTTGGAAGCTTGGAAATCATTAAGAATCAAGTTTCAAGGTTTCTCAAGTCTTATCTTCATTCTACAAGTCAAAATATCAATAAAAACTCATTTTTAGGTTCAAAAATCAGGGTTTCGAAAGCAAACACCTGTAGAGAATCAAAGTGCAGATTGAAAGCTCTAGATTCCACCTTTGAACAATCAAAAATTCAAAAGTGGAATCATTCACCATGAGTGGCGAATGAGTCCCACTTCCAAGTCAATTTTGAGTTTTTTTGCATTTTTAGATACCCTATTGTCAGAAACAGGGTCTGACACAGTTTTGCAGAACTAGGACTGATTCACCCAGAATGGCGAATGAGTCCCACCAGGCCTGAAAATTAGCATTAGTAGCATTTCAAATGTCATTTCCAGTCTCCATCCATATTCTAGGTGCACACTTTCAGTTTTTTCAAGTTCTGTTACAATTTGCATTCATTTCTAGGTGTTTATGCAATACACAATGTGTTTTCAAACATCACTTATTTCTTAGGTTTTGCATTCGTAATCAATCAATTTCCTAGTTTAATTGCATTTAGATCATCTCATTTAGTCTAAATAACATTACATAATTTGAATGAACCTAGCTAGCATTTTTGGCCTACCTCTCTCCTTTTAGGTGAAAAACCCTAGAAGAGTTAGAGAGTCTTGTGGTGCCAAAAATCTACAGTTCAGATCTCAATTTGGATGTGGATGGGATCTTTGAGGGGCTCGTGCAAGGCCATGATTTTTTATTCTTATGGGAAAAATTCATGGCTTTCTTGTATATCCGATCAAATTATAGATAATAGTTTGGATTACTAGGAGAGGGAAAAGGTTTATCCCTTGATCACATGAGGGCTAAAACCTTGTGATTCCTACTTGTGAGGGCTTAACCTCAACCCCCATTCTATTTCTCCCAATTTTATTTTTGAAAATAATTTTGTAAAATTGAAATTGTGAATTGCAATATTTAGGCAACATAGAGAACATTAAAAGTGTTATAACTTCTGATTGGCAACTCAAAATTGAATCTCATTCTTTTTAAGTTGATAATTTTTTATGCCCAATCTATTGATAATATTATCACATTAAAAATTATAAAGCTATTTTTTTTGTTCTATTGGATTTTTCTAAGAACTTAATATATAAAGTGCCAAAATTTGAAGGGAATCCAATAATGGATCAAGGGGGGATGTTGTCTTTCGTATTGTGCACTTCCTACATTCCTTTTAGTTCTTCATTTAAATGTATTTTTATTTCTTCAACAATTCATTTTCTAGCATGGATTCTAATCAAGTTGTCACACCATTAACACCCTTTAACTATCACGATTGGAAACTAAATGTTCAAGTTGTGATAAAGAAGAAAGGGTTGTATAAGCTAAAAATGGACATTGAGAAAGAACCTATTGCTGAGGAATCAAAATAAAAATGGTTTAAAAAGTGTGATCAAGTCATTAGATTTATGTGTCTAAATGTATCTCTTGGACTTCTCTTTTATGTAAAATCCTTAAACACACCTAATGAAGTTTGACTTGCATTAGAAAAATTCTTTAAGAAGGTAGATGAAATGAAATTCAATCATGAGTTGGAGTTCTAATTATTTCATAATTTTAAGCCATCATTACTTTGACAACTTAGAGGAATTCTTCACTACATTCAAATCAGCAAGGTTGTACTTGAAATAATGTGGAATGGAGAAAAAAGAGAATCAACTTGTGCTTTCTATACTTTCCAAACTAGGTACTAACTATAAATCATGTTTGTATCTACCTTCTACTTGACCAAAAGGGCTCTTGGGATATCATGGAAGATGTCTTCTCTAGATAAGTTCATTGTAGACTTGACTAGGGAACATGGTAAGTTAATATATATGGGAACATTGAAGTATTAAAAATCACATTCCCTCTTTGCTGGCAATGAGAAACAACATGTGCTTAAAAAAAGGGGAGAAAAAAAACACTCAAAATATGATGATACTAAGAAAGAATAGATTTATCAAAATCTTCTAAAACCAACACTAAAACTTCTTCAAAACAAGGGGAAGCTAACAAAGAAAAATTTTGTTCCTAGGCAAGTGCAGGGAAATGGGGGACCAAAAGGGGGTCTTAAGTGGCCACTTTTATTATGAAATTATGAAAAATTGATATTGGATGAGAAATTGAAGATAGTTAGGCTCAAAATTTGAAGATGCAACAAGAACAAAAATCGTAGTGCTCTAAATCTGCTTTCTTTAAAATACTATTTTCTTTTGAAAATGGTGGAGATTAAGGGGTTCAAATAGGGGGGGCACACAAAGTGCTCATGCGTTTATAAAAAAAACATAACATAGTGTCTAGTGTGGTCGGGCCCTAAAATGTTAACATTTTTTTAGTATTTTAAATAATTTTCAAAGTGGACACATCCTGAAAAATAAAAAATTGAGCATGCACCCCCTAATTCTTTTGGAAATTAATTGAAAATAATAATAAAATAATATGTGTAGAATAGATTCTAGTTTCTAAAAATGGAATTTATATCAAATTTTGGTGAAAAAGTAAAAAATGAAGCCAAAAATACCATAAGTAGGTTTTTGAGAAAAAAATGGAGACACTAGCAAAAGAAATTAAAGCTCAAAACCTTAATGTAATTAAAATTTAGAAAAAACTATATGGTTAGAAAGATAAGAGAAAATTCAATGCTACTATGTTATTTTTTTAACTTGGAATTGAAAGACATGCAAACCTAATGGAGATCACACTCGATATTGTGTCATTTTTTAGAATTTACAAAAAACACATTGATGGGTGTTGACATGTAAGGCCAATCCTTTGGGTTGGATGCCAAAGGATTGGATGCCCAAGGAAAATCCAACCTTACGGGTTGGAAATACCCTTGAATAAAATAATAATGCGGGCACATTATAACACACTTGCATTCCCAAGAAGAAAAAAATAGCTCTCTTTCTCTTCCCATTTATCTCTACCTCCTTATATAGCTCACACTCTCCCTCTTCCTTGGACTGTATACATGAAATAAGCATTTAAGTAAAAGTTAAATTTATATATGAAAATTTATTTTCTTATGTACTTTAAGTTATATTTCATGTATGTAGTTTCAAAATGTTGAAGAATGGCTTAAAATTCATAGGAGTTATAATGCATATTCTAGGTTGTAAAAGATCTTATAATTTTTAGAATTAGTCAACTTTCAATAATCAAAAAAAGAATTGAGTAATGATTCTTTAAAAAGTAGATTAACTTTTTTGCAGATCCAATTCGAGGATATGGAAAAGGATTTGGTTACTCTGATGAGAGTCACTTTTAGGTTGATGAGACGTGCTATGTTGGGAGCGACCTTGGGAGAAGCAAAGATAACCAAAAAATTGAAGAAGTAGGGGAAATATGATGCCCTGAAACTATTGGATGAAACAGAGGGACCTGACTGGCATGAATATGTGGCTCTCTTAAGGAGAGTATGGGGACCTGGTAAGGAAGGCCAACTAATGGCTTGGTTTGCTGTTTTCTTTCCTTTTGATGGGTTTTTTGAATTATACCAATATCTGGGACTGTTTGTTAATTCTCTATAAGATTTGGTGGAATACCACCTAGTATACTGTGGACTTAATTAATGGTCTTTGTAGCTTAAATTTTGTTGGTAGTAACTTTTTGTTTTTGATAGATAATGGTTGAACTATAGCAATGGTTTTAAATTTGGGCCTGTGTGCCAACCTGATGTTGTTTTTTGGTTTGGTTGGTGGTGTTGTTTCCCACCTTTTCTTCTCTTTTTGATATGCTATTGTTCCTTGGGATCAGGGCCCTTCCCTGCTTATTTTATCAAAAAAAAACTCCTACCATCTTGTAATTGTCTAAGGGTAACTTTGTAACTATTCAAAAGAATCATCAAGCCTCTCCTGAGATATTTATCTATATCTCTGCCTCTCTCATCTCTCTCTCCCCCTCTCCATATCCCAAATTTTGAGGAAAAGAATGAAACTGGGAATGAAAAAAATGTTGGGCTTTTTGGTCTGGAGAATAAAACTAAAGAATTGAGTAATGATTCTTTAAAAAGTAGATTAACTTTTTTGTAGGTCCAATTCGAGGATATGGAAAAGGATTTGGTTACTCTGATGAGAGTCACTAATAGGTTGATGAGATGTGCTATGCTGGGAGTAGCCTTGGGAGAAGTGAAGATAACCAGAAAATTGAAGAAGCAGGGGAAATCTGATGCCCTAAAACTCTTGGATGAAACATAGGGACTTGACTGGCATGAATATGTGGCTCTCTTAGGAGAGTATGGGGACCTGTTAAGGAAGGCTAGCTAATGACTTGGTTTTCTATTTTCCTTCCTTTTGATGGGTTTTTTGAATTATACCAATATTTGGGACTGTTCGTTAATTCTCTATAAGATTTGGTGGAATACCACTTGGTATACTGTGGACTTAATTAATGGTCTCTGTAGCTTAAATTTTGTTAGTAGTAACTTTTTGTTTTTGATAGATAATGGCTGGACTATAGCGATGGTTTTAAATTTGGGCATGTGTTCCAACCTGATGTTGTTTTTTGGTTTGGTTGGTGGTGTTGTTTCCCACCTTTGCTTCTCTTTTTGATCTGCTATTGTTCCTTGGGATCAAGGCCCTTCCCTACTTCTTTTATAAAAAAAAACTCCTACCATCTTGCAATTGTCTAAGGGTAACTTTGTAACTATTCAAAAGAATCATCAAGCCTCTCTTGAGATATTTATCTATATCTCTACCTCTCTCATCTATCTCTCCCCCTCTCCATATCCCTCTAGATACATCTTTATATCTCTCCATCTCTTCTCTCCCTCCCTCCTTCCATCCATATCTCTCTCTACCTACCTCTCTCTATACCTCTCGACTCTCTCTCTAATTCACCTCTCTCTTATCTCTATTTCTCTTCCCTAGTGATAGAAGTGGGAGGGGAAATCCCCCCATACCCCCATCAAGAACTAGATCCAAACATAGCTAAAAAAGTGGATCAAAAAGATAACCAGGCTCCATTACCAAAAAGGAGGGAGATACTGATAAATATAGAGATGGAGATAGAGAGGGGGAGGGAGAGAGAGAGAGGGAGAGGGAGAAGGAGAGATAAAGAGAGTGTTAGAGGAGAGAGGGATAGAGAGAGATGGGAGAGATAAATATATAGAGAAGGAGAGATGGAGAGATATAATGATAATGATAGATATAGGGGTAAAGAGAGATAAAGAGATAAGGAGATATAAATAAAGAGAGGGAGAGATAAAGATAATGGAGATAGAGAGAGAGAGGAAAATAGAGATATAGATATAAAGATCTAGGAAGAGGGAGAAGGAGAGAGAGGTAGAGGAACAAATAGAGAAAGGTAGGGAGGTAGTGTTGGTAATAGAGTTTGATTATCTTCTTTATTTAGAGGTTTTTATTTCAGTTGCATTTGGATCTTAGTTCTTGACGAGGGGTGTGGGAGGCGTTGATGGGTGTTTTTGTACACTTTCTCAACACAAACAATAAACGAATGCACTACCTCTCTTGAAAGGAAATTTCCCACGACAAGTTACTGAAAATCTCCCCAAGATCTATTGGGTGTCAGGTCATGACTTACATGGAACTCCTCAGTTGATTTTGATGTGATTTTGCTGGTAATCATGGGGCAGACTTACATAGCTAGATGCGAGATGGATCTTCAAATACAAAGTTTCTGAGATAGAGGTCAAATTTCACTTTGCTGTAGGTCTGGATAGCGATCCAAAACTTCGATGTTTCTTCAAATTTGGCTTTACAATGCGCAATGAACCTTGGTATAGGTTATTTCTAAAAAAGGGGGAAAAACAACGGGGAAGATGGAAGGTTCCTGGACCTGCAACTAACTGTGAACAATAATCATGGAGTTCCTGCAATGGACAGCTTCTTGGAAACAATATTCCACTTAACTAGAAATCTCACAGTATCATGGAATTTGTGCTATCTTCTAAGGTTTGCAAATATTTCACCTTTCATTCCCCATTTGCATGTGTGAATAGAGATGAAAGTGTGGAGCAGCTTTGAATTTAAGCCCAGACTAACTTTACGCAGCCATCTACCAGCAGCAAACAACAAAAAGTATGGACTAAGAAGGCATCTACACAACAGGAATTTTCATAACTACAGAACAACATTTTTAAAATCTATCAAAGCAAGAATACAACTAACTAGAACAACAATACAAATCTAAGTAAAGCATCTAACAATGGAAGTTGAATCAAGTAATATGTGAAAAACTCAGAAAATGCACCAAGTCAATGTATTTTCATTATAAATTTTTGTAGCATGTCTTTACAACAACTCAACTCTCTTTGCAAATGAGAGGAGAGCCCTATTTATAGTGCCCAAAAAGTTAAATGAATGGCCAAGATTAATTCTCATTGTGTGGCCAAGATTCATTACAATTTAGGGTTTCACCAACCCCTAATATATTACAATTTAAAATTATATTTTGTCTTCTCCCTATTTCATCATCTAGTGCCAGTCACTGTAGCAATTTTGTCTTTTGTTGATTGTTGTTTTACTGTAGCTACTCCTTAGGGAGCTCTTCACTGCCAAGAGGGCTGTCCTCTTGCTTCTTTGAAGCTGTATACTCTATGAACTTTAGAATGACTGGTTGGAGCTTGTCTACCTCAATAATCTCATACCGCAACATTTGGTAGCTCCATTCCTTTGCATTATCTTCTAGCTTCTTCCAGTCCTCATCGTACTTTATGCCCTGATCTCTAATTGATCGAAGGAACGGGCAGAAAAACTCATGAACTCCACCATTATTTCACCGGACATCCCATCCTCCATCTTCTTCTGAAAATAAGGTTTTACCTTTTTTGAATCCATTTGTACTACGGTCACGTCATATTCCATCATCAGTTTGAGGTATCGAGCACATTTCGCTCTGATTTCCTTGATCCACTCGATGTTCGGATCCACTTTACTCATTATATGTTCCAACCTTTCTTTCCTATTGTCAAAATCTCGCCGCCACACATCCATCAACCAATGATCGTCCTTGTTGAATGCAAGCTCCTTTTCCCATGTGGCTTTTGGCAACTGAAGGATAGCCTCGATCTTTGGAAAGGTGGAGTCATATGTTGCAGGGAAGTCGGTGCAGAGTTTCCTCGTGCTTTCCAAAGATAGCTGTAGATCCAAGAACTTGTTGGCTGTCTGAACAGCCCGACTAATACCCATGTTCTCGACGTACAGGACCTGGTGAAACTAGCTCTCTGTAGTCTTTTCCAAGTTCTTTCTTCTCTCCATCTTATCAATTTTTTCTTTGGACAACAGTTGGGGTGGGGCCATGGACGTGGTAGGCAGGTCATCCACCGAATACCATTGCTAGATGTAATCCGTCAAAGCAACTACCTGTGCTTTAAGCTCATCTTTCGAGACCTTGTCCTGCTTTATTAGATGCACCACTGTAGCCACTGACTCTTCAAGGTGTCCTACCTTATGTTCCCTGGTAGCGATTCCTAGATCCATGGTGGAGATGTTGTAGGTTATTCCCTCTTGGCCTACCACAGGTGTTGCTATTTGCAAAGCTCGAGACCCAGAGGCATCCATCGTTATCCTGGATCTGATCTTAGGCTTCTTCTCTTTTCTAGTTGTAATTTGTGCTTGGGCTAAGATAGCTTCCAGCCTCGCTCTTAGTTCCTTTAGTACATAAGTTTTCTTTTCAAGCTGCCTTTCCAACCATTCAGGCATAAAAGCCTTCTCTTTAGGTGATTCATGATCACCTTCACCCCCCTTGGCTAAGGTTTCTATTTTCTTATCTTTTGGGGCCCTTTCTTCCTCCTTAGCAGTATCTCCTTCTTCTTCATCAGAGTCCTGGATGAACACAAGGTGCTTAATAGGAGGCTTGGTAGATAATTGCTGCCTGGGACTTTCTTTCTTTTCCATTTCCTTCCCCTCCTTTTCTTCGGTTAGCCCAATCTCGTGTGTGTGCTCCTTAGGCTGCTCAATTTCGAGGCTCTTGACAGTTTGAGCCTCACCTCCAGGCTTATCTTCCTATTGCTTTCCTTCCCTAAGAGGCGACCTTTCTGCCTCTTCTTCAGTACCCTTCGGTTGTCGGGCCATTTCTTCCTCAAGGTCATCATCGAAGGCTTGCACGATGACCCTACCACCAGTATCCTCCTCCTCATCTTCGCTTTCTATGGAGCCAGTTCCCTCCTCTTCGTAGGACACCCTGTCAATTGTGCGGTGTTCATACTCAGGGTGCTCATGGTATTCATTGGACTCCTCTTCAAATGGCCTTGAGGCCTCTTTTTCTCATCTCTCCCATTCCTCAGAGATTAACATGGTGGCCTCCATAGCCGGTGGCCCTATTGGAGGTTGCAAAGGTTTAGCAGTAGCGAGAACCTGCGCAAGGGCTGCTTGAAGAATGGGATCCATAAGGATCTGGGAGAGCTCAGAGGGGAGATTCTGCATATGTCTTGAGAGGGCCTCAGGCACAGTGGGAGCGGGTATTGGTGTCGACACTATAACTAATGGGAGTGATGTAGTGGGTGACATGGCAGCGGAGGAAGGAGGAGTAGTTACAACAGAGGGAGAATCAACGACTATTATAGGCTCGGCCAGAGGTGAAGGGGCGAGATGGACAGAGATGTCCACCACCGGTGGGGATGTGGCAATCATGGCTAGGGAGGTAGATGATGGGGCAGTCGAAGCAGGGAGAGCCAAAAGAGGTTTTACTTGATCCATACCCTTTGCTTCTTCCTCTTGGATTAAGGGCTAATCCACCGTGCCCCCTGTTTGCTTAAGTCTTTTTGAAGGTGATCCCCCTGGATCCTTCCTTGTATAAACCTTGGGGTTAGGAGACTGCTCTGTTTTTTTCTCTTTCCACTTCTTGGATCTGGTAACCGGAGGAGACTTGGATGTCCTGCCCGTTGAAGTGGTGGCAACGACATCCTTTATGGCACTTGGTTCACTCTTGAGTCCTTCGTATGTCAGGACCACCCCTTGCTATTTTAATCGGGCCACTTGTCCATCAACCCACTCCTTGCTACGGGCCAAGATTGGCTTGGTTATAATATCGAGGTCATTGACCTCTTGCTCATCCTAGTCTATTGTTGGTATCAAAAAATTGGCGACTGCGGGGTACCTGGGGTCCATTACGGTGCTTTTGTCTTCTTCAAAATTGATCTGGTATGGGAAATGGCTACACCTTTCTTATAAAATATGCAGTCATCTGCATATAGTTCCTTGCATGTACTTCCTTATCGTCCTGAAAATCCCCCCAAAAGTCCTCAATGTGGTGCAGATGAGCAAACCCTGGTCCTGGTACCTTCCTTACATGCCCATATGGGTCCATTCGTGGGCGAATAGTGTGCAGGTGAAAATGATAATCCTTCAATTCTTTCTCAGAGTTACCAGCACACTGGGAAGTTTGTAATTTATACATGCCCTGACCAAGGGTCAAGGGATAAGAGATTCCTGCTACGTGTTTGTCGTTGAAGACCGCTTGTATGTGTTGGAGCTGCCAAGAAAGCTCCAATAGGATGATCCAGTCGTTGGGGTATCAAGGCAACTTGTTTGGCCTTTCGGTGAAGCCTTGGGCATAGATGTATGTGAACTTTGGATATTGAATGAAGAGGAAGGCGTACTGCTTCAAGAATGCCTGAGCACTATGGGAAACCCTTCTCTCAAAGTCCCCAACAATCATTCTGATGATATGGCCAATGAAGGTGTCATTTACCCTGCAATATTCCTTTTTGATGTTTCGGTACTGGAGCTGGGGGTACCTATCATAGGCCTTCAGTCTTTGACCCTGCTCCTCATCAGGTGCCACAAACAACCTGTTGTACTATCTCTGGTCCGCCAAGGAGTAGATGAGATATGAGGTCATGTAAAACTTGGAACTCTTCTTTACATTGACAAACTTCTCATGGAAGTAGTCGCTTATTATACCTCCTCAGTAGAACGAGGACTTTGTGGTGACGTCCTCATTCCCACAAAGGATCTATTCGATGAAGTACACCATCCACTCCTGAAAGAAGGCAGCCGTAGGGAGACCCATAACCCTGCTTAGCATTGTGACCAAGTCGTGGTAATCTTCATGGAAATCACTACGGAAGAGTTCGTGAGGAACCTTCGCAGCGTTGCCCCATTTTTCTTTAAGCCAATGCTGATTTATTAACCTTTTGCAGCCTACCGGGTTGTCATTCCATGTTTCCTGACATTCCTCTATGGTAGGTGTTTCCATTTCTTGAAAAGTGGGAATATGGAAGGTCTTTGTGATTCCCTTAGCCGACATGTCGGTGAGAATGTTACCATCTCTGTCAATTATGGTCCTTGTGTCTGGTTGATACGCCTGCCGACAAGCCATGACCAATTCAGGGGCCACGAGGGATGGAGGGAAGCCTACAGCTTTTGCAATTCCACTTTGTCTGATCAGCCTCGCATTCTTGGTCGTCGGATTGACCCTGACCCTTTGTGTAAACTTGTCAATATTGACATGGCCTATATTGGTGTCGGTGATTTCTTTCCAATCTGTGGAAACATTTGAGTGTAGAGGTTCACCCTGGAACTGGTACTTCATTTGGTCCTTGTCCTCTTTTCCTTGAGGAGTCTTTCCCGACTTCTTTCCTTTTTCCTTTTTCACAGCTGCCCTCGAAGGTCCTACACCCGATTCCATATATTCTGCAAGCAAAGGCGCAGTCAGTGCAATTGGTCACAAAAGTCTTCATGTTAGTTAAAATCCCATGGGCGAAGTCAAATTTAAATAATTTATCGTTCATAAAATGATACTTCTACTTCCCGATGTCATTAGTCTTTTAATTGAGGGCTTTCGGACAATCTAGGCTCGGAGGCCCAGGCTTCCCTGGCAGGAATGTTGTTTTGAAAGGGAAAACGGGGCAGAGTGAGCCGAGAGATCTTTCCCGACCGAATTTTGATGGTTCAAAGGCTTGTAACGAAGAGGGCCGAAATTAAGCACGTGGGTCGAGATCAGATTTCAAATTTGAGCTTATTTGGATCGATTTGGGAGCAACTGGAGGTACAAGGCCAGAAAGCCATCCAGAGTTAGCTGTTTGGAACGCCTGAGCAAAAAAGGAGTTTCGGGGCCTGGCGGGTCTATGGGCGGCTAGTAGTTTTGCAATTTAAAGTGTTTGGGCTTGAGAAGCCAGGAAGCTATCATGCCTTCGCCATTCGGGACATCGATATTCGGGCGAAAGTCCAGAGGGGGCATCCCGGCGGACCAGACCCGACATCAGGGGCGGAATCCTCGCAGACTTCTGGACATGGAAGTCTGGGGGTTCAGCCCTGAAGGGCCAAAACGACGACCAAGTTTGGATGTTCAATTTTTCAACCTCGACGGTGAAGGGATGACGGAGGTTCGAGGAGCCGGGCCCGAGGGGTCAAATAGTCATTTTGGGAAATGTTCGTTGTTTTCCATTTTGACCACCAAGAGGAGATCCAGGCCTGGAGGGTGAGAATGCCACTGGGTGATGAACAACCGCGGCGAGGTGAAGTTCTGGTCGCGAACTCAAGAGTAGTTTGGAGGTTTTTCGAAGAATCAAAAACATGGGTTTTGTGCATTGCATTATGTTTTATCAATCAAATGTCCTTTTAACCTGTGTTGTTCATTTTAAACTTTAAAATCATGAAAAAATTGCTCGGGAGGGTGGATGGAAAACCTACCTCGGACACTCGATGCGGCAAGGTGTGAAATCCACCCACGATCGGCAAGTGGCGGCAATGGGTGCGAGGGCGATTCCTTTCTGGCAATTTCTTCGACCTCTCTTTGCAACATTGACAAGTGAGAATGATAGGTTGCTCAAGATATTTATAATCCCACCGCCATTAATGGTCATATTAAATGCAAGTACAATGAACAATTGGGTTGGTGGATTTTGAATTTGCGGGAGGGGGCAGGAGGTCCGGGGCCCGGACGCCGGAAAGACGCGAGGTGGTGGCCATCTTAGAAAATTCTGCTCGGAAATCACTGGCGGAAAAGGGGAAGTCAGGGCCCGGAGGGCAGAAGTATGCCACTAGTTTTCCGTCGGGAACGGTGAAGTCCTCACGGAACTCTGGAAGCTGAAGTCCAGAGATTCGGGCCCGACAAGTTTGAAGGCAGTCAAGAAACTTTACAATTTTCACCGGGCGGAGAACGGGATCTGGGACCCGGGGTCCGGGAAGGCGAAATGCATCCGCCGTTCAGGACGGCGGACACGACGGCAAAATCCGGCTAGGGAAATCGGAAGGGGCGGGCCCGGCCGGGCCAAGGCTGCTGGCAGAGGCAAATTGCCAGAGAGACCCCGCAAGGCACTAGAACTTGACAAAATTAAAAGGGAGAAGTACAGTCAACTTAAGGTGAGACTTCAAAGGTACGCTGACCACCTGAGACACCAAAATGGGGCACGCAAAATGGGGTGGTGACAAAACGACTCAGCAAGGCGAAAGAAAAAGAGGGTCCCCATTCTGAATGGGGCGTGTGTGCCGAGGGCACACCAGGAGGGAAAGTGCCCCTCCCACTTTTTGGTCTCTTACATAAAAATAGGTCTTTTTTTATGAGAGGCTTGATTATGCTTTTGAATAGTTACAAAGTTACCCTTAGATAATTGCAAGATGATAGGAGCCTAGACTAATTATTGAAATTTGACTATCTAAAAAATTTTAAGATCTTCCAAAACCTAGAATCTACATTATAATTCTTAGAGATCCAAAAAAATTCTCAAACATCTTGATACTCTATACATGAAATATAACTTAAAGTATAAGAAAATAAATGTCCATTTATAAATGCCACTTATGCTTAAATGCTTCTTTCATGTATTTAGTATGAGGAAGAGGGAGAGTGTGAGCTGTATAAGGAGGTGGAGAGAAATGAGAAGAGAAATATATCTATTTTTGCTTCTTGGAAATATGAGCACATTATAGTGTGCTCGTGTTATGTCTTGTATGAGACCAAAAAGTGGCCACACCACTGTTTGTTCCCCCATATTTTTGCGCTTACCCTCCTATTGCAAGAAACTTGGGAATGATGATCACAAATGTATGAAGAAGTAGATTGAACACCTCTCACATCTTCTTGAGAAGCACAACATATGGGTCCCTAAATCTATCAAAAAATCCTCATCAACTCAAGAATATACAAAGGAAACGGAAAAAGGTAAAGAGAAAACTAGGGATAACTTTAAGAAACCCCCCCCTCGTCGAAGGTGTAAAATCTTGGTGAATCTTGGCTAAGTGCTATAATTTTCCTAGCGAATCTTTCCTTTTATTTGAAAAAATTATTAATTTTCCTTGTGAATCTATGCACATTATTAAAAATAATTGTAAAATTTCGATGAATCTTAATGAATAATTGGTAAAAAGAATAATCACAGTGGGGAATCCTAGCGAATAATCACTAAAAGGATTAATTACAATGGCAAATCTCTCCTTTAAAAATTTGCATACTTGGTCGGTGCAATTCCACCATTTTTTTTTTATAATATTGAAGTAGGGGCCCGGGGGTGGCAGCCACCGACAGGGTCAAGGGGGAAGAGCATTGGAGCACACATGAATTAAGTATTTTTTAAAAATATCACTTTAAAAATAAGACTAAATGAAAAGTGAAATTGTTACCATTGATTAACTTTTTTAATCAAATGGTTGTAGGTTGATTCTTTGACCTATATGCACGTGCCTTTTAAAAGGCTTATTGAGGCCCAAAATTTGTTTTGGTCCACATAATTAAATACAATCGTGTGGCCCAAAACAAATTTCGGGCCTCAAAAAGCCTTTTAAAAGGCATTTGCATATAGGTCGCATAATCAACTTGCATCCATTCGATTAAAAAGCTAATCGATGATTTGATGGAAATAATTAAAAGCCCTATTCAAGGCTAAAATATCCCTAAAATTAAATGGTAATTTATTATCAGTGGCAATATTGCCCCAAAATTGATGGTAGGAATATAATATTATTGGCGAATATAATTAATATTTGTAATTATAGTATAAACTACTGGCAAATCAGTTCCAATGATGCATCGTTTACATGGCGAATCAATTCAATTTATTAGTTTAAAAAATAATGCATAGGCAAATTAATCGAGACAAAATTAATTTTTTGTAAAATTCTGGCGATTTGGTCTCCTTTTTAGCTTGTACTATTCGCCATTTCTGGAGGTCCCGATTTCAATTATTTGCCAATTGGCAAAGATTTTCCACTAAAGTTTTCCTTGGAGAAAACTAAGGGCAAGGATCTAGTTCCTATTGCATCATCATTAGCTCTATCTTGGATTGTTGACTAGGATGCCTTACACCACATGGGTTCTTCAAGTACATCACACCCCATGGGTTCTAGTCAAGGAAACATAAGATTACATATAATTGCTTCCATGAGCTACCTCTTTGCAACTTTTAGAATGTGCTATCCAAATGGTGAATAGATATCTAGATTTTGAAACCTTAGAATATCCTTTGCAATGTGGTGAGTAAAAATAGCAAATGATCAACCCTTTGAAAAATGAAGACCTGGGCCTTTATAGTCTTTTCAAGTTACCAAATCCATGACCAGCGAATGGGGACAAGTGAGACATGCAATAAATATAATAATATTTTGATTAGTACCATGTAGCAATTGCCTATACCTTAAATGCATTTCTTATCCATATATTGTGCCTATAATCATGACTTAGAGATGTGTTAAGTTGTGTTAATATGGACCAAAGAGGTGTGGGGGAACACTCCTAGTCAATTTGAAAATCATCATTCAATATTAGAGTTCTAGTTATAGCATGCTAGAAATATCTTGGAGGTCATGTGAATGCATTTTGGTAGTTGAGGCATATTTCGATGGTGTGGGGCTAATTAAAGCAATTCAATGCTTTAAGGTTTTAGGGCTAAGACTAAGTTTTAATTCAACTTCAAAAAATTTGGTACCTAGTGGGGATATAGGTCTAAGGACTTGAGATTTAGTGGATACAAGGAACCAAGAGTAAATGATATAAGGAAGGAGGGATCAAAAACCTACGATAAAAGTGAAATGTTGAGAGATTGATCCTTAAGTATGCATCCCAAGGAAGGAATGCCATGTTAAGCATTGTGAGTGGATCAAAACCATGGGAGTAAAAAAAGAACTAGGTTGGGGTGAGGATCGAGTCTTGGGAGGGAACTCAAAACAAGGATATGAGAAGGTGAAGGGTTACATTGAGATTCCAGGGTATAGTAGAATATGGCCATTAGGCTACAAGGGTGAGATGAAAATAAAAATAAGAGCCTTGAGTAGAAGGGGAGAATGAGAGAGAATAGTGAAAGGATTGGGGCATGGGGATAACCTAGTATTGAGGACTTCTTGTCAAAATCTAGTTTTCTCCCAAAGATTCAAACTCTAAAGAATAAAGGGAAAAAATATTTGGAATTAGGATAGAGGATGAGATATGGATCAAGATCCCACATGCAATAGGAACCATGGAACCAAGCTCCAAGTTTCCAATTCTATCTACAGATTTGTAGCCCAAGGGATACAAGAAGAACACACAAAGAAGTGGGGGAAAGGGAAGCGGTGGGGATTTGAGGAGTACTCTAAGATCCAAGTGGATTATTTGGGTGGTTCAAGAATTTTTGAACCTATTGACAACAAATCACACTTTTCCTTGCTTTATCGCCTCTTTTAGAGCTTTGACATGATCCTAAACCAAGTCAAACTTTCAAAAAGTTCATAAATTCATAAACTTCGAGACAATTGGAACTAGCTCGTTTTCTTACTTTCAATCTCCACATCTTTTGCATTTTGGTAAACTTATGAACCTATGTTGTATTTTCCTAAGGTTCATGAACTAATGAACCTTGTGACATTTAGAATCTTTATCGCTCTTTTCCCTTTGTTCTCTCTTCCTTTTGTTCAATATGTCACACTTTTTGTGACTTGATGAACCATGTTGTAATTTTATAAATTTTACAAACTTTTGAACATTGCAGTTAAGCAAACCCTATTCCTTTTCCTTACCTATATTCCCTTTCATTTCCACATTTTAACGTAGGCTCACACTTTTTGCTAACTAGTGAAAGACTTGCACTTTTCATAGGTTTGTGAACCTTTGAAAAGTGCAACTCACTAAACTTTGCACATTCTTTCTCTTTAACTTGGATGCTTTGAACCTATGAAAAGTGCAACACACTAAACTTTGCATATTCTTTCCCTTTGAATCAAATGCTTCCCAACCCATTTGAACACTTAGGCACATTTTTACAAAAGGAAACAAAGAAGAGGCCCAACTTAAACAATTTTAGGATCTTGAAAGGATATGATTTTATAGTCTTTTAGCAATTTCCAATAAAGAGACCCATTTAAGATCTCTTAGATTGGGTATAAATAATGAGAAAAATAGAGCAAGAGGAAAAAAATAGGAAAGACTTGGACCCATTTTATAAATTTTAAGACTTGCAAATTAAGGAATTAATAGGCATGAATGGTTTTTTTTAATACATTATTGGTAGTGATCATGGTGACATGGAGGTTCCTTGTATTCTTGGAGCTCTAACACAACATGTTATTTTATGCAAGTGCATTGTTGGTGGTGATGGATTGATTATAGGATCATAGGTGGCGGTTTATCTTCTTGGTTTGGAGATCATAGTTATATATTATCCTTTGGAGCTACTGATGTTGCAATTGAGTGTTTGGTTGTGTGAGAGCCATGGGTGATCTTTATTTAAGGGATGGTTATCATGATGCCATGTGTAGCATAATATCATCATTTAGTGGGAGCTTTGGAAACAATTTGGATCTTAGTATTCAATTGTGTGCTAGTAAATCAAATAGAGTAGAAAATATTTGGCCTTTAGTAACTCTATTTGATTTACTAGTGGGAGCTTAGGAAATGATGTATAAATATGTGACTCCTAATAAATGCATACCAAATCTATTTGATTTACCCTAAGGAGATGGTTATCATGTTGCCATGTGTAGCTCAGTATCAATTGTAGGCTACTTAATCACAACTTATGCAATTTTTTAAGCATATTTCTTTATGGAAACCACACTAATTCTTAAAGGTTTGGCAATCATTCAATTTGAACAAATAAATGTCCATGATTTTAGCCATCAATTATGTCATCCTACACTTGTGGAATCTTAGAAACAATACTATGGTTTTACTAATCAATTATGCCATCCTAAGTTTTGGGTCAATTTCCACTAGTAAATTAGTCTTGGTTTGAACTTTGTCTCTTGCTCTCATATTTTATTATTTTCATGTTGGTTTTTACATATTTGAAATGGTGAAATTTGCATAACCATGACAATTTTCATGTAGTTTTATGTTTTTTTGAAAGAATGTAGTGTAAGTATTATTGAGACAAAAATAATAAGTCATTATAAATTGTAGTCTTGAATGTGGAAAGATGTTAACAAATAAGAAACATTGACAATGATTGATTTATATTTTTAACAACCCTTCTTAAAGAAATTGAATTGTCCATTTAGATCAACAGCCTTTCTTTGAAAATTCTTTTTAAATTATCAATTTAAATAAGCCAAAAAAAAAAAAACTATAGACAATACAAATCTATAATTGTCTGCTCTCTTACAGCTGTATGGAATCCTAGAATTGCCCATTAATAAAAAAGGATAACAATTGTATGTTCTCAGTTGCCAGAGCTGCATTTTCATTGTATAATTGTATGTTGTCAGTTAACAACTGTAAATTTTCTTCCATAATTGAAAAATACTAATTGTAAATAATTCCTTCCTTTAAAATTGACTGTTTTTTTTCTAAGATTAAAAAAGTAACTTGTCCTTGACTTCTTTAGAAAATAGGGGACAGCCATGAAATGGCTGGACAACAATGGAGACAGGGAGGCAGGGCTGAGGTTGGAACGCACACCCTCTGTCATAGTTTATAACATATTAACAGTCTGGATATAATTTGAGGCACTCCAGTAGAACGTAAGGTAGGTATAGAAGATTATCAATTACTTTTATGGTATTTAATATATTTATATAATTTTAAGTTATATTTAAAGATCTATATAAAATTGAACATCTTAAAATTTTGTATAAATGACAGAAATTTTTATAAATTAGAGTAAACTTTTATTTAGAAAACAAATAAAAACTTAAAGGTTAATTAAGTCTTTTCATAAATGATAATTTCAATGATTAGGATGAATTTATTTACAAAATAAAAATATCTTAAAATTTAGGATGGGTCTATTTATAAATGAAAGTCTCAAGCATTATGATAAGTCTATTCACTTTTTATTGTCTTATTTTTTAAGTTGAAAGAAATTATAGAAGAGTAAATATAATTATTATTTGTTATTTGTTGATCTAAATCATTAATATATTTGAAGAGGGTATAAGGTTTTGAGAAGAATAAGATGAAAATATTTAAATCAAGATGAAAAAATAAGTGATAATTTTCAAGTCAAAATAAAATAAAATAGAAGGTAACAATTTCTTAAAAATAGAATAATTGGAATGGCCATTATAAACAAGGCCACTTTGTTGTGAAGTTCCTACCAAATGCTAGCGGGACGGTTTTGTTTCTTGATCTACAAAAACCCATTTGCTCATGCCACATTCATCAAGAAATGCATCGAGGTCTTTCTTTGCATGAGAAAGTAGAGATTCATATCACTCATCAAGGATGAGTAAGGAGCATAAAGGCCCATTTTGAAACACAAGGACGAGGAGCAATATGAAAGAAGTTGTACTTCACATACTTGCATGATAAAATATTGTACTTAAACTCATGTGTAGAGCTTGTGCATGAAAACATGAGTTATCTCTAACAAATATGAGTGTCCTACATTGCAATTTCTTTAGCATGTTAGTTAGGCCATATTTTCTACAAGAAACAATAGTCTATATATAATATTTTTTTTGTCAAAATCCAATTGGACAAAACATGCATCAAAATATTAAATACCCATGCTTCAAAATAAGTCTTGCAAAAACATAATTTGGCCAAAACTAGACAAAAAATTCTTAATTCAAACTAGATCTTTGACCTGGAAGTGGTATTTTTTCCTTCAATTTTTGGTAATTGAATCTCATGCTTGGACTTAGTGACTCTTACCAAAATTTGGATAATTTCCTTAAACTTGGACAATCAATATATTCAACTTGTTTTGGAAGAATAACGACCCAAAATTAGGAGTTATATGCTTAGATTAGAAAGTTTCAACACCATGCTAACAAAGATAAAAAAAAAAAAGAAAACAAACAAACCCCTTGACTCACCAATCCTATTTGAAAAAATAAAATTAGCATTCACTACAACATGATGTAGCAATCAATTTTTTAATAGCAATAAAAATTTATGGGTATGTAGATAGCAATATACAATTTCAGTAGATCTACCAACCTCATTTGGAAATACAATATTTTACGTCAACATCCTACATATTTATGAATCTTTGAGAAAAAATAAATTTACCAAAGCTTTAGAAGCTAAACCATCTCTTTTGGATGTAAATTATGTTTTGAAAAAATATGAAGAAATTTAACAAACTTGGTGAAGGTGTATTAGAATATAGTCTCTCTTCCTCACAAAACAACATTTAGGAACCTAGTCTTTGAGTAGTGATAATGATAATGAATCTATATAACTTGGTAGCTTGTAATAATTATGTCCACCATTCAACATGGAATTCAAATGAACAAAATATAAATTAACCTATTTAAAATCAGAAAATGGCTATCAAATCCTCTTGGAACTTCAGTCTACAATGTTGGGTCTCACAACTACTTTACACCTATAAAACTCAAATCCTTGCATTCTATTGTGAGAAGCCAAAAAAAATAGTTCATGGAAAAAACACATTTTATATATGAGAGAAGGTGAATGAATAAGAGAATCTTTAAAATGTCTGAAGATATCTTTTTCCATTATTGTTTGCACAAGCATCTATATCCTGAGCTAAATTTTCTCAGGTCAACCACCGATCCCAATATATAGGTGTGGGAGGAGTTTTATTCATGTTAGGACTAAAAATAAAATTTAAATACATATGTCCACTTTCCTTCAAAATAGGGAGAGGACTAGTCTTTGCAACTGAAGCCATGATTGAAAAAGACAAAAGAAGAGAAGTAGAATTGAAACTTTTCCCTAACAGTTTGACAGAGTCATGCTCTTTGAAAATTGTCACATCATGGCTTCCTTATCAATATAGAATCCTTCTTCCTTATGTCATCTTATTTTGTGATCTGGTGACTCACAATTGACCATTTCAATGATCACCTTCATTACTTCTTGGAACTATTATGTTTTTAGCATTCTAGACAATCTGCCTACGATCCTTTTGTTATGGGTTGGGCACTCCAGTTGTGGGCTATAGTTCTTTTGGCTATAAGAGGTTAGCTTCATCTAAAGTATACACATCATTAACATCCATGAATTAAACATAGAATCATATTGAATTTCATGAACATTCACACAATTATCTATGTAAGCATAGTCATATCATAATTATATTTCCACATATTAAATTTTGGTTCGGGATGCATAAAAGATATATAAGTTTAGGATTGTCTATAAGCTTAGCAGCTTGAAATGTTAAAAGACATAAAATAAATGGAATAGAACTAGCTATTATCTAGGCCCATCACTAAGCACATCTTAGGACTTAGTTTAATTTGATTAGGATCAAACCAACCTCATTCTAACTAAGGAAGCTATGGTTCTAATTTGCAAAAATTCTAACCTAATTACAAGTGAAAGGAATAATCAACTGCGTAACCAAGATGGAGACCTTGGAAATAAAAGTGATTTTTTTTTTATCATGGGTAGATTAGAAACGAACTAATGAAACAGGTCTAAAAGAGTTGGTTATTCACTCAACCACTCAAATAAAAATCTTCTCTTTGATTCAAAATTATAAAAATCTCTATTAACAACACCAACCACGAGAAGGTGGAAAATTAATTGACACTAGGAGCCTCTATTTTTAGAGGTCAACAACATGAAAAAATGAAATTCATAGTTTACGAAGTACATAGAAACTTGAAATCAAATTAACTAAAAAGTACAAAGCATACTTACAAACTATGTACAACCTTTGAGTCATTAAAAATTATTCAATTACCAAATATAATTTTTTATTTTAAAATTAAAAATTCTCTATATTACCTGAGTGAAATTTTGATGAGCACCTACACTACCAAGTGTTAATGTTGAAGGCCCAACATTAACCTATTCAACATTCAAATTTGAGTTATAAGAATACCATTCATATAAGGTTCAACAATTCACATATAATATTTATAATTGTTTACTAGTTACATACCAAGTTGCACTTAATATTGTCATGTAATAGGGAGGTGGAGGACCAGTGGAAGTAGGATGACCATTGTGACCTTGAAATTTCATTATAATCATTCAACTATTTTAGTTAATCTTGAATATCAAGATGAAATTTAATAATTAAATTAAATGAACTTGTTGGCATTTACTTGACTATCAAAGTTGAATGTATCACTCAGGAGAGCTTATATCATCATCATCTGATCCGCTGCAAATGTACCCTGGGCACATGTATCTTGACTATCCTTAGGATCATAAACATAGAGTGACCCACAAGACCAATATAAATGAGGTGGAACTAGACACTTGGAAGACTCGCCCACCTCACCTTGTACTAGAGGCCTAGTATATTTTATAAGGATCTAAGTGAGTGTTAGTGAGCTAATCGACTATAAGGTGTCCACCTCAACACCCTCCTTCACAATGGAAGGGATAGTCACATGCTCATAGTTTGGTCTAGCAAGTGGTCTCGGTGGTTGGTGTAGTTCAAGATGTGCCCCCACTCTCTCCTATGTAAAGAGCCACCTTTGCCCTAGAACTCTCACATGTGAAAATAATTTGGGATTTTATTGATGACAAAATCACAATAGAGTTTCCTCAAAAAGTATTGTTGTACCTCATTGTTTTTGCATGGATGATGGTCAAAAACCATCGACCAATTATCCCAAAAAAGAATCTTTATCCCTTGGTGGTGGAACCAATGGATAGAGAACCTCTTGCATGAATTGTGTACTAGGGTTGATTCTTCATGGGTTAGTGAAGAGTTCACATAAGTCAGATTTTTTTTTTTTTTGTCTTTAACTTGTTTATATGATAATTTGTTTGCATAAAATTATTTTTGTTCTCACCTCTTGTCTGACCAACTATTTATTTTCTTGCTAACTGATTCTACATGAGATATTATGGATTTCAATGGTTGAGCAAGGGTGGTCCTATAGGAGTTTGTTCATGTAGGATCTCTCAACCTTGCAATTAACTCCTCAATTTATTTTTGTTATTTTTAAATTGCCCCAATATGTTTTCTTATGTTCTCGGAGGATGATGGGGAATTATAGGAGGTCTTTGTTGAGGTTTTTCTTTGGGAAGGATTTCATCATGAGGTGAATTGGGATTTTCAAGAATTGGGGTGAATTATCAATTTGTAATAATTAAACAAATTTTAATTAAAAAGCAAATTCAATCTACCTATTTAATAATAATTTGACACCAAAAAACTACAAAAACTTGCTCATTTGGACTCATTGACGTTGTGGTGACATTTTGGTGAAGTTTTGACAAAAAATTGGTGAAAAATTAGCCCTCTGAGAATGTGAGCATGCTTTGTAGAGTTTGCAAGCTCCAGGCAGAGGAATAAATGCATAGAAATTAGGAATAATAAGTGAGTTTGATTTTTATTTATTTACTAAGAAATACCACAAGCGTGTTATAACAAACTCACATTATGACCTTGATGGGGCCAAAAAGTAGGGTTGCCACTTTTTGGTTCCCCATCTTTTTGGACCTGCCCTTTGACTATAAATAATCTTCAAAAAAGAGGTCTCCAGATGGTGAATAATTTTTTTATGTAAAAACAATGCTAAAAAAATATACCATCTCTTAATCAATTGCCTATAAATATCATCAAAATATCCTTAGTAACTTCTTTGTCAGTTGGGTCTAGAAGGATACTGTTGGTAGAATTATGGATAGCTAGACTCACCCCTTTTCCCACCTCCTAATTAAGGAGCTATGGTGGCAGACATTCTTACATATTGGATGGGGGCTATGGAAAGAATGAAACAATATTCTAAAATCAACATAAAATATGGGAGGTTCTAGCTAAATCTATCTTTCAAAAAATCATTGAAAATATCAAGGCATCAAATATCAAAAAGCCCAAACACAATCCCTTAGAGATGGAAATTAACATAGCTAAAAGAATAGAAATTGTTGAAAAGTGATTCAATACAAAATTTTCCAAGATTATCTTACGTAAGGCTACAATATGGCCCCCCTTGAACTTGGTTGGTTCAAACTCAATTTTGGCAGCTCTATTAAGGTGAACCTAGGGTAGGCAGGTGGGGTGGTATTATGAGGGATAATAGGGGTAAATTAATATTTTATTTTTCCATGAACCAAGGAGATCAATATTATGATTATGCGGAGGTTGTGACAACATATCATGGAACTATTTTGGCTAGCACTAAAGGAATTAGAAATATTATCATATTAGCTCAGGGAGACTCCAAAAATATCATTGGTGTGCTCAAGTCCAAGGCTAAACCCAACTAGAATTACAAAGACATCATTGTAAAGGCTATATCCATGATTAATAGTTTTGAGGAATGTACAATCCAATGTGAGTTTAGAGAAGGGAATGGGTTGGCATATTTCCTTTCCTTGAACTTGGACACCAACTTGATATTTTAGTAATTTGGCATGATATTTCCTTCCTACTAGACCATAAATTAAACTAATTAGATAAAAAATGAGGCACTACCTAGTAATCCTCTCCTTGTTATTTGAGATACCTAGCTATCTTATCAAAACAAAGATATTTATCCCACATAAAATACCTCATAGTGGTAATTTAAGGTAGGATAATTTATTTCCCTTCGAGATAATTCATGGCATGAAGAAGAAGACTCTAGGTTTCTTCTATCTATGAGAAGAGAGATTGCTGGGTAGTCTTCATTACACCCCTATCTACCTTCATACTACCAATTTTCTCTACTTGACCACCATGGGAGGGGACCTCTTACAAATTGAACCAAAAGATTGTGATAGTTTAAAGAATGATAAATAGTCCTAGGCTATTCTTGTGAAAGGAAACCTATCTTAGTATATTGAAGCGATTAATAGGTATGACGCTATCATATCTATGGAAGTTTCCAACTCATAAAAATAAAGAATTGTATATGTCAATGAAATTCCTTCTAGGTCTCAATGAAGATGATTGCTTCTACAATTGGGCTTCCTCTAGAGGGGGTGCATATTCCCAAGAAGGTGAAAGGTAACTACCAAGAGGCTATAAATATATTCTTGAAAAGAGGTGAAAAGGTTAACATATTGCCAAATAGGTTCAACAAAGAAGATCTTTCAGGCATCTGGAAGAGGGTTGCATAGGTCCTTACGAGGTACATTACCCTCGAAGCTTATTACAAAAGGTTCCATGCTTACCTTTTCCCAATGTTAAATCACTTCAAACATAATATAAGAATAATTTTTTTCTATTTGTTATATTTGTCTCTTGTTGAGTTTGTTCAAAAGGTACTTACAACTAGTAAAGGCCTTCCCCTTCACTAGGGGCTCATTTACTACCTCTACCATTATAATGTGTCCCTTGCTCTGATCCCTACTCCTTAGTTGAGAATTTAGAACTCCTCTCTTGTTCATTTGGAGGAGGTCCCAACCCCTCAAAAGAAAAAAAATGACATATCCAACCACTCCAATGAGCTGCTAGACCCCCCTATTGGACCTCTCCAATTCTCTCCCTATGGACCCTTCTCCATCAGTTGTTGGGCCCAAAAAAATTATTTTAAAAAACTGTGTATCTACATATCCTCATTAGAGGAAGGTCCCCTCTTACTAATTTCAACCCTCCTCATTCCTTCAACCCTCCCTTTGAGGACTCCCCTTTGGTGGAAGAGATCCTTGTTGTGTATCCCTTCCCTTATGACTCTCGATACTCCAAATTCCTTAATTATGCCACCTCTAATATTCCCCTAAGCCATAACCCTTGGAGGGCCACTTCTTGGGATGCAAGGGAGGAAAATACTATCTACAACTCTTGTGAGATGCTAGGAGAGGAGGTTGACAAAATTTTCAAAGTTATCAATATGCAAAATGAATTTCTAAAATGGAAACTTTCCTAATGGCATGTGGCCAAGAAAAAGATTCATAAATTGGAATCTCTTGTTCTAGGTGAATCTATAGAATGAAAAGATGATGAGATTGAGTAAATTTTTTTGGATTATGTGAAGGATTTTTCGGACATTCAAAAAATGGGAGCAACTAGAAAAGATAATTGAGGATATGAAGAGTGATACTAGTAATTTGGATAAGTGGAGAGGCTTGGAGAAATATGTGCAGCCACTTAAGGAGAATCAAGTAAACATTCTTAGAAACATGAAAGAAATTGTTGAGTACTTGATTCCTACCATCCTCCAAGTGTTCCAAAATAAGCTCAAGAAAATAAAATAAAAATGCAAGAAGGAAGAGGTTGATATGCAAGATATTTCAACTATACTAGAGACCACTAAAAAAACCTATAGCAAAAAGAAGGCTACCAAAGGTAAATCTATCATTCAAACTAACAACCCTCCAACAAAAGATGTTGTTTAGAGGAGTGTTCCCAAGGAGGTGAAATTCAAGGAAAATTTGGATTTCCTCACTAAAGAATGGCAAGCTATCAAGGGCCTTGAGCAACTTATTGACTCGTAGTTGGTCTCTACTAGTATTGTGCTATTGTTGGTGTTGTTGTTGTTTCTCTTATTTTTTCTTTAGTGGTTTTTTCATTAGTCTCACTATTGGTGAGAATCATTATGTTTTCCTTCTTGGATATTATGTAATGGGTCCAAGCCCTTTCCTGTGTTTATCTTAATTAAAACTATATTTGAACACTAGTCTATATTGATTGGATATCATCTTTGGTTTATATTGATTGGAAATTATCATTGGTTAATACTATAACACAATTTATATTTGTAAAGTCATTTGAGCCATAAGTTTCATAATGACCTTGGCCGCATTGTTCAAAATATGTTATCTTATGTGATAAGTATGTTGTAGCTTTGGATGTGACATAGAGATTGAAAGAGGACCATATAGTCCTTGAATATTAGTTGTGTATTTGATTTCCCTATCAAACATATATCATTTGATCTTCTTAGCCATAATTTTATCACTATTAATCATTGTCCATTAAATCTACTTAACTACAAATGTCATCACTTTTTATCTTAAGATCTTTCAATCATCTTGATAGTCATGGTTATATTTTGCATATAATAATTAGATGCACTATTAACTAGATATAAATCCAATTTTTTATCTATTGTAACCGTCACCTTTTAATAAGTTTTAGATCTAAAGACATGGTTGAATACTAGTGTTATCTTGGTATAACCAAATTACATGCCATTCTTACCACTATGTTTATATTAGAGTGTCATCTAGGAAATTAATTTTTGTATAAGTCTAAGAGTTGGGAAGTCTCTAACCTAAATTGATAAGAGCTAATAGGTTTTTCTAAGATTAGTATCATTACATTTGTGCAAAAGTTCTTAAGCCTTTCCAAAAAATCTATGTTGTGTAAATCCTCCAACCATTACAATCCATGCGGCCATATTTCTTTAAGACATATTATCAAATAGTCCACATGCTTTGTTTATGGTTCCACTTCTTGCATAAATTTCTAACAGATCATTTCCAACTATAATATTTTATAAATTGATTTCAAATATGTTTTGATGGAAGTTTGAACCTTATTCCAAATATTTCATATTGGCTTGTGTAGGGAGGATGCTAGTAAATAGTATCAACTTTACACAACCATTTATATTTGGTTATAAGATTTAAAAATAATTTCAACAAGCCACATTCTAAATAACCAACAATCATTGAATTTCATGAGATGACATCTCATTAGGAATTTTTTCAAGTAGTTCACATACTTTTACTAAGTTTTTATGATTTCTAGTAGGATTTAGAGTTACTTAGGGCATTGAGAAAAAATAAATTCATTTGCACTTTGTTGGGATTAAGGTGTCTCAACCTTAGAGTCCTAATATTGATTTAATTGATGTATTATTGTATTAATTTGTATTATTTATTTTCCTATGTGTCATGTCATAAATTGGGACCCATTGGCTGGGATGCCCGTTGGAAGTGATTGGATGACACATAATCATCCCAAGTGGACATAGGAATCCCACTTTGGAATCTTTGATCTATGACACATTCTATGGCATGGCATAAGCCATCTTGTTGCATGGAGAAATTTGGCACTCAAGTTGGGTTATGACAGGATGTAAGAGAATCGACTATTTTTAGCCAGTTATGACATATACTCTTATGGATTCTATTATAGATTTTATGGTAGATTTATGACATATTGTATGACAATTGTAAGGCATATGTCATAAGCTATTCTTAGTATATTCTAAGCACCAAAGCTTGAGGAAGGAATATTTGCATGTTTGACCATTCTAAGGGGTGTAAGGGAATATGTTACATGTGTCCAAATTCATGACTATGGCATGGGATATTGTGCCATGTGTATTTGGACGCCCCTCTCCTTCTAGATGCTTCTTGAAGCTTGTATCACTTTATAAAATGTATGCCTTGCATTGTAGAATGCATAGTCTGTTTGCAGGTAACAAAGTGTTGTTGGGTTAACTTCGGAACACGTGTTCATTTCGAAGCACTTGTGTAGAAGCTTTGTACTTGGGCTATATTGTAACTCCTATTTGAAGTAATATAGAATTACTATGCTTTTGTAAGGTTGGGTTTTTTACTCGAAAGGGTTTTCCCCATGTATATCTAGTGTATGTTAGTTTATGTGTACTTATTGTTTTATTCATTTATTCTCTATGTGTTTCTCTTGTTGTAACTAGATAAGGTGTTAAAATTTTTTTTTGTAACTCTCTCCTACTTATATTAGTGTAGGAAGTTGTTTTTGATCATCCGACTTCTTTTCAATTGGTATTAGACCTTGGCTAGCCTTGGTTCCTTTGTTGGGTTAGAAGGGTTTTTTGAGTTGATCTTTGTTTCAGTGGGAGTTTTGCAGAAGTGTGTGTTTCATTACCTTGTTGCAGGAAAGAGATGGAAGCCACATTTGGGAGGATTGAGATGGATAAATTTAACGTTGGAAATTTTAAACTTTGGAAGCTCAAAATGGAAGACATGCATGTAGACTATGACCTATGGACTACTATTTTTGGAACCAAACCGTTAGGCATGAAACAAGAAGATTGGGATCTCATGGATAGGAAATCCAAGGGTCTTATTAGACATTGTTTGGCTGATTCCATCCTAAATCCTGAATGTCCATGAAGAGAAAAATTCATTACAAGATTGATGAACAAGACCATTGCATTCTCCTTTTGTGTTCATTTTTAGACTCTTAGGATCACCTGGTAATGGCTATTTGAAGCACTAATTCCACCTTTAAGATGGATGAGGTTGTTTCCTCATTGTTATCTGAAGAGATGTGAAGGAAGTCTTCTGAGATGGCCAAGGAGGCCCTTGCAGTTTGTGGCAAACCAAAGGAGAGAGGAAAAAAGAAAGACAATAAATCTAAGTCAAAGTCTTTGGGGAGATCTAAGTCTCCTAGTAAAAAGTCCAAGGAAAATTGTTGGAATTGTGTCAAAGTTGGTCACATTCATAAATATTGAAAAAAGGAGAAGAAGAGGAAAAAAAAGTCTCTCTAATTCTAAATCCGAGAAATCATCTCAAGATGATGGAGAAGCATTTATTGCAGCCTTGGCATCCCATGTATCAAATGATGTGTGGTTGATAGATTTAGGTGCATCGTTTCACACGATTTCTCATAGAGATTGGTTCTTGAAGTATGAGGATTATAATGGTGGAGAGGTGTACCTGGGTGATGACTCTCACCTAAAGATTGTTGGTCGTGAAAGAGTCAAAATCAAATTTCTTGATGGAAGAGTGAAGGGGATTGATGGTGTCTTGCATATTTTGGTTTTGGCACGAAACCTACTTTCTGTAAGTAAATTAAATGATTCGGAGTGCAAGTTGTTTTCTCTAGTGGAGGATGTAAGATGACTAAAGGGGCTATGGTGTTGGCTAAGGGTGTTCATATTGGCACTTTGTTTCAGCTTGATGCATGCACTGTATAGTGCAATAGTTCTTCTGATGTACCGAACAAGAGATCTTTGGATTCTTCATCCTCACCATCAAATCATGTAGAGAAGAATCACGTTGTAGCTACATCCGATGGTCGTGCATTTTGGATACCTAAGGGTGCTCATTCCATGGAAATGAAGCTTCCTGCAGAGAAGAAAATGTTATGGAACCAATGCCTTGGTCACATTGGTGAGAAGGGTCTTAGAACCCTGAAAAATAAGAGCCTTGTTGAAGGCCTTGATGATTGTAATCTCAAGTTCGAATTTTGTGAACATTTTGTATATGGAAAACAACACCATGTTTATTTTTACTCTAGTTCTCATAAGTCTTTTGGGGTTTTGGACTATGTTCATTTAGATTTTTTTGGTCCTTTAAATGTTCCTTATCAAAATTTGTATATTTTGTTTCTTTAATATATGATTACAATAGAAGGAAATTTGTTTATTTCCTTAGAATTAAAGCAAAAGTCTTTAGTCATTTAAAGGATTTTAAGGCCTTGGTATAAAATAAAACTAGTGGAAAGATTAAGTGTTTAAGGACTGATAATGGTGGTGAGTTTTGTTTCATAGAGTTTGACAAGTTATGTAAAGAGCACGAGATTGAGAGACATAAGACAACTTCCTACACTCCACAACAAAATGAAGTTACAGGGAGGATGAATAGAACACTGATGGAGAGGGCTAGGAGTATGTTGAGTGGTGCTAGCCTTGAGCAAAAGTTTTGGGCCGAAGCGGTAGCCACTACATGTTATTTGATCAATAGATCTCCTACATCAATGCTTGTTGGAAAGAAACCCATGGAGACGTGGTCTAGTAAAAATCCTTTGATGAGACATCTCATAGTATTTGGTTGCGAAGCTTATGCTTATGTTCTGATTGAGAAGAGGTCTAAGTTGGAGAATAAGGTTGTTAAGTGTATCTTTATCGACTATGGTGTCAGTGTGAAAGAGTACAAGATTTGGTATCCAGAGGCTTAGATGGTTCTCTATAGTAGAAGTGTGATCTTTAGAGAGATGAACCCTTCTACTATTGAGTTGCAGCTAGGAAAAGAGGTGAAACAAAATAGTAGTTCAAATTCCATCTACTCCAAAGAAAGAACTACTTACTCATGTTGGACTTGATGATAAGGAGAGCTCAAGTATCTTTGAAAGTTTTGAAGAAGGAGAACCTCAACCTTAGCCTTTGAGGAGGTCTACATGAGTTAGGTAGAAACAAAAAAGGTTTGGTTATTCATCATTGGATTCCAGTTGCATTTTTTCGTTGATTACTAACACTGATGAGCCTAGGACATTTAGAGAGGCATTGGGTATGAGTGATTTATATTTCTGGATGCAATCCATGGACGAGGAGATGGCTTCATTAAAGAAAAATAAGACTTGGGATATGGTACATTTTCCTACTGGGCATAAACCTGTTGGTTGTAAATGGGTTTTCAAGAAAAATTGTGGTCTTGATGGTAGTGTTGAGAAGTATAAGGCACGGTTGGTCGCTAAGGTGTTTTCTTAGGTGGAGGGAATTGATTATGGGGAAATATTCTCTCCCGTAGCGAAGCTGACATCTATCCAACTTCTATTGTCACTTGCAACAACATAAAAATTAGAAGTGGAATAGATGGATGTTAAGACATCATTCCTTCAGGGTGATTTGGAGGAAGAGATTTACATGTCACAACCAGAGCATTTCATTGAAAAAGGTAAAGAAAATTTAGTTTGCAAAATGAAGAAATCTCTTTATGGTTTGAAATAGTCTCCTAGAATGTGGTATCTAAATTTTGATACCTATGTGTAGTCATTGCCCAATTTCAAAGATCTAAATCTAACCATTGTGTATACTTTAAAATTTATAATGATTTCATTCTCATTATTGTTATATACATAGATGATATATTGTTTATTGGGAATGGTAAAAGTATGATTTCAGATTTGAAGTTCTAGTTGTCAGCACAATTTGAGATGAAAGACCTAGGTGCAGTTGGGTACATTTTGGGAATGGAAATCACAAGACACAGAGCTAACAGAAAGCTTTAGTTTAAGCCAGAATGAGTATGTGAACTCAGTGTTGGAGAGATTCAATATGGTAGATTGCAGACAGTTACTTGTTCCTATGATGCATGGGACGAAGCTTTCTGTGAATAATTGTCCAAAATATCCTGCTGAGATGGAGGACATGACCAAAGTACCATATGTAAGTGCAGTTGGTAGTTTGATGTATGCGATGGTGTGTTCGAGACCAAAGATTTCCCAAACAGTGGGAGTCTTTAGCCATTTTATGGCTAATCCTGGATGAGTGCATTGGGATGCAATTAAGAGAGTGTTCAGATATTTACGGGGTACTTCTGAGTATGCCTTATGTTTTCATGGTTATCCTACTAGACCTTAACATTCTGTGAGCATTCATGGATATGTGGATTCAAATTGGGAAAGTGACATTTACAACAAAAGATGCAGCAGTGGTTACATGTTTATGATGTTTGGTGGTGCTATCAGTTGGATGAGTAAGTGACAAGTTGTAGTCGTATTGTCCAGGACAGAGGTAGAGTATATGATAGCCACTCATGCTTGTAAGGAAGCCATTTGGCTTAAGAGATTATGCTCATATATTGATTTAGATGCAAGACAAATTACGGTTTGTTGTGATAGTCAAAGTACAATTTTCCTAGCAAAGAATCCTACCTTCCATGCCAAAACAAAGCACATCGATGTTCAATATCATTTTGTTCGAGATATGGTAGAAGATGGAAAGGTGAACCTAGAAAAGGTTGACACTTTGGTGAATGTTGTAGATGCATTGATAAAACCAATGAGCACAAAAAATTTCATATGGTGTTCTGATTCCATAGGCCTTGGGGCCCTAAGCAGATGATTTTGTATTACTCTCGACAAGTCTTCGACAAGTCTTCGACAAGTGAGAGAATGTTGGGATTAAGGTGTCTCAACCTTAGAGTCCTAATATTGATTTAATTGATGTATTATTATATTAATTTGTATTATTTATTTTCCTATGGCGTGATGTCATAAATTGGGACCCATCGGCTAGGTGGCATCCCTATTGGAAGTGATTGGATGACACATAATCATCCCAAGTGGACATAGGCATCCCACTTTGGAATCTTTGACCTATGATAGATTCTATGAAGTGTCATAAGGCATCTTGTTGCATGGAGAAATTTTGCACCCAAGTTGGGTTATGATAGGATAGAATCAACTATTTTTAGTCAATTCTGACAAATTCTCTTACAGATTCTATTAGAATTAGGTGTTGTACACCTTGCATAATGCTTATAATGTTTAATTTATTATTATATGTGTGGTGCACCTAAGGGTACCTAGATGGACGTGCATCACTAGGAGTTATAATGTTGGGGCCACTTTATGTTGTATGTAACATTGGGACAATTGTAAAATGTAATTATTTAATATTAGGGAATAATAAAATATAATAAAGTACCCAATATTAAATGTGGGGTCACATGATATTGTAAGTTCATGGTTTGGGCACATGGTTTATGTAATACCACTTGGTGTTTTTGTGGGAGCTTGCTTCTATAAAAGCAACCACAAGGGTAGTTGTCTAAGGCTGGAGAGTTTATTGCAGGTTAGCAGGTTGAGCTTTTGCATGTGTGAGGGTTTGAAGCATGGCATGGGATGTGTGGATTCATGCTTGGTCACATGGAATGCATGGATAGCTTTTGCTTCAAAAGTGTTCATGGAGTCTCTGAAGATGTATTGTAATGGGTTTTCATTACCGAATAATACATGGAGTGTGGATGCTGTTGGAGGTTGGGTTTTTCCCTCTTGAGGGTTTTCCCAGGGTATATCTTGTGTCATCTTTCATGGGTATGTTGTATATTCTCTTACATGTTGATATTGAGCACTTATTTGCATTATTTTAGTTTTGGGTTATGTGGAAATTGTCATTATATGGTTGCAAGTTTCCTTACAAGTGGTATCAGAGCATTGGTTGTGGATTGGATAACCCTAGGTTGCATGAGAGAATGAAAGGAAATGGCAAGATATGAGGGTTTTGTAGGTGTTTTATTGTAGATTTGAGGGTTTTTGGTTTGTTGTTTTTGATGGGTTGTTTGCAGATTTGGGGTGTGATTTTTTTTGGAAAAATAGGGTTTCTTGGTTGTGCATTCAAATGAGGGTTTTGTGGGAGAAATTTTACAAATGACCTCCGAAGACAAAATAGACCTCATGGTTGGATTCAAGTTGGTCGAGAGATGAATTTTGATATATAATTTTACCTATTTTGGAAAAGTTGAAAAAAAGGAAAAAAAAATTAGTAAAAGGGCCAAATTTTCCCATTTGACCCATGTGTAGAAAATAAAAAATCTATGGTTCGGCTTTGAAAAATCCCGTAGAAAAAATATTGGTCGGACTGGAAAAATATTATATAAAAAACCTACAAAATAAAAATGAAATTATTAGAAAATATTTATATATATATATATATATATTGGGGTTTTGCACCCCACAACCCATGGTACAACTGTGGTCGCCATTCTTAAAATAATAACCGTCGAAATTCAAAAGTTTTCAAAGTTGGATTTAATACTAGGTCGGGTCCGTATACAAAGGGGGACATAATTTTTAATCTTGAAAAATTAAATGCTTTTAAATCAGATTTGAAATTCGCCACTGGTCGGCCACCACCTCCGGCGAGCTGCTGGTGGAGCCACCATAGCACCACCCCAGTAGGGCTAATTGGACATTTTATAGCAGTTTTTTTCAAATGCATGTAACTTTTGCCCAGTATGTCAGTTTTTTGACTTCTTGGACTCGTTGGAAATTTAACTCAGAGCTCTATATTGTGGTGCCATAAATTTTTCCATATTTTGCAGTTTTGACAGTGTTTTTTTTGGTCAAATTCAGGTGTTCTATTTGAGCTTCGAGAGGTGATATCGGGTGCATACAGAGTCATATTTTGTACTTTGAATAGTCAACAGAAAGTTTGTTCAGAGTACTACACAGTGGATCAGGTTTGGAGTTATTTTGGCATGGTTTATTTTGTTGTTTTCCTTATCTGAGTTGATTATGGGTCTCTTTGACTATGGAGATATTATGAGCTTATGGATGATTGGATCTTGGTGATTTGATGTTGGATTCATTGTATGCTCAGTTGTACATCTTAGATTATTCTCTCATTTGACATGGTTATCAGTATATGATTGGATTTGTATGTTGCATTGTTGTATCTACAAGTGCAATGTTGTAGGCGGTCTATACTTACATGTTGCATTTATGACTTAGTCATGGGTTGTCTTTGCCCATTGATATTTCAGTGTTGATGCATGTTCAATTTTTGGTGGCTTGGTTTAGTCACTTGGTTTGTTGGTTTTGTTTTCATGTTAAGGAGGTGAGATGGTATTACTAGGTACAGTCATGATATGAGACCTATGCAGTTGACTATGATTATGCAGATATGTGGACACGGTTGGGTTGAGGTGTTGGTAAATTTGGTGGTGATCATGGTGTCATGGATATTTCTTGTGCATTAGATACTTTGGCATGTCATGATGATTTATGCAGGTGCATTGTTGGTGGTGTTGGATTGGATCCTGATTCAGTTTGTGGTAATGCATCTTCTTGGTTTGAGGAGATGGGTATCACGATGTAATGGATAGCTTGGTTACACAGTTTAGTGGGAGCTTGTGACAGTGATGGATTGGTGGTGATGATTATGATGGTTTGGTGGTGTATCTTCTTGCTTTAGAGGATGGTTATCATTTTGTCATTGAGAGCTTGGATTCACAGGTTTTGTGTGAGCTTATGAAAGTGATGTGGTTTTTGGTTGTGTGCATCATGATGCCATGGGATTGCTTGGTATCACGGTTCAGTGGGATCATTTGGCAGTGATGTGGATTCATTGTTGATTATGGATGGTTGTCTTCAATAGGGGTTGATTGGTGTCATGGAGGATCTCTTAGATTATGTGTGCTATAGTGAGAGTTCATTGACATCATGTGTTGGAGATGTTGAAGTATTGTTTATGACTTGTTGGTTTTGACAAGTGATCCTTGGTTGTAGGATGGTTTTTTATTATGTCATGGTATACTCTTGATTACCGGTTTAGAGTTGTGACATGGTACATGTTATGATTATTTGAGCATGTGATCTTCTTTTGAGAAGATGTGAGATCATGGTGTCATGTTTATGTTCCTAATTCTACAGTTGGAGCTATGATTTTGATCTTGGTTGGTTCTCTTTGTATTGAGTAGTTTGATCATTTGCTTGGAGTTTAGCATGGATTGAGTGGTTACAGGTTCTCATGGATACATGGAGATGTAGGTGAGGTTGGAGTTCTCTCGTGATTAGAGACATGTGCTTGAGACAATTTCTCTTGACGAGATTTCAACAGGAAGTCCGAGGAGCCTACACCATGGTTGGACGCGAGTTCAACATGAACCGATGAGGAGAGTGTTCTTGGTTGAGTCATGATGACTTGGATATCCTAGAGGATCATTCTCATTCCCCACTCTTGGTCTACTCGGTTGTTCACTTGAGAGGTATTGCCCATTTTTCTTTTTAGGTGCATTATGTTTATGATTTGTCTTCTCATGGATATGGATCTTGAGCCATGGATATTTGGTTTTTGGAGGGTTCATTTGAGAAGTGTTGGCATGTTTATCTCCTTGTACATATTGGGTTTAGGAGATGGTTTATTGGGCTAATTTCCTTGGTTTGGGAATGGTTACATTGAGTTTGATCTTCTTGTTTTGATATGCTTACATCCATGATTAGTTACATGATACATATGTTATGTTTGATCTTGGTGATTGGACAGTTGGATGTTGTTATGGATTTTGTTATGGGGTGTTGTGGAGGAGATCATACTTGACACAGTTGGAATTTAGAGGTGTGTGTAGGAGGACATGCTACAGGTAACATTTGGTTTGCAAGTTTTGCATATCATTGTGGATGTTCCTTGGTACTACATGTTTACATCTTCTATGTGATGTTGTTAGTAGACTTGGGTATGCCTTGATCACTTGTGATGGTGCCTTATTTCTGGAATGTTAACGAAGTGACGTGTTGAATGCGCTCATTCTAGGTTTACATTCATCTGGACATTTCCCATGCAGTGGGAGCTCCTGGATGTGTATGTCACTCTTTGACAAGTTTGCACATGGAGTTTGTTATTGTGGTTTATGGGTGGATATGTGATGGCATGAGTTTACTATGTTATGTATACTTTGGAGGTATGGATAGTTGGATATGTTGGCATTTGTTGTGGGTGTCATTTTAGCTATGGTGATTTATTCTTGACAGCTACTGGTGCATATTCATTACCTTTGGATTGAGTGTTTGTGTTTTGAGATATCAATTTGAGGTAGGTTTATGCTTCTTTGTGACAGTTAGTGTGACATATCTTTTGATGTGTTCTTATCTTAGTGCATTGGCATGGTGGAGGATGAGAGCATTCATGGATGAGATGGTGGTCACCTTGGTTCTTGTTACAGGTATCTTGATGGAGCACATGGAGCACTTGGATTATAGGATGGTACATGTTGCTTATGGAGTTTATTATCTTGATGTTTGAGCTTACTTGTTACCCCATTATACAATGTATACAACAAGTGGGAGATTGTTAGAATTAGGTGTTGTACACCTTGCATAATGCTTATAATTTTTAATTTATTATTATGTGTGTGGTGCACCTAGGGGTACCTAGATGGACGTGCATCACTGGGAGTTATAATGTTGGGGCCACTTTATGTTGTATGTAACATTGGGATAATTGTAAAATGTAATTATTTAATATTAGGGAATAATAAAATATAATAAAGTACCCAATATTAAATGTGGGGTCACATGATATTGTAAGTTCATGGTTTTGGGCACATGGTTTATGTAATACCACTTGGTGGTTTTGTGGGAGCTTGCTTCTATAAAAGCAACCACAAGGGTAGTTGTCTTAGAAGGTTGGAGAGTTTATTGTAGGTTAGCAGGTTGAGCTTTTGCATGTGTGAGGGTTTGAAGTATGGCATGGGATGTGTGGATTCATGCTTGGTCACATGGAATGCATGGATAGCTTGTGCTTCAGAAGTGTTAATGGAGTCTTTGAAGATGTATTATAATGGGTTTTCATTGCTGAATAATACATGGAGTGTGGATGCTTTTGGAGGCTGGGTGTTTCCCTCTTGATGGTTTTCCCAGGGTATATCTTGTGTCATCTCTCATGGGTATGTTGTCTATTCTCTTGCATGTTGATATTGAGCACTTATTTGCATTATTTCAGTTTTGGGTTATGTGGAAATTGTCATTATATGGCTGGGAGTTTCTTTATAGATTCTATGACAGATTTTATGGAAAATTTATGACATATTCTATGACAGTTGTAAGGCATTTGTCATAAGCTATTTTTAGTATATTCTAGGTGCCCAAGCTTGAGGAAGGAATATTTGAATGCCTGACCATTGTAAGGGGTGTAAGGGAATATGTTACATGTGTCCAAATGCATGTCTATGGCATGGGATATTGTACCATGTGGATTTGGATGCCCCTCTCCTTCTAGATGCTTCTTGAATCTTGTATCACTATAAAATGTATGGCTTGCATTGTAGAATCGCAATCATTTATTTGCAAGTAACGAAATGTTGTCGGGTTAACTCCAGAACAGGTGTTCATTTCAAAGCACTTGTGTAGAAGCTTTGTACTTGAGCTGTATTGTAACTCCTATTTGAAGTAATATAGAAATATTATGCTTTTGGAGGGTGGGGTTTTTTACCTGAAAGGGTTTTCCCCATGCATATCTAGTGTATGTTAGTTTATGTGTACTTGTTCTATTCATTTATTCTCTATGTGTTTCTCTTGTTGTAACTGGATAAGGTGTTAAAACAAAATTTTGTAACTCTCCCCTACTTAGATTAGTGTAGGAAGTTGTTTCTACTCACTCCGCTTCCTTTTAGACTTATAGGTGAAGGGTGTGAATCTTTTTCATCTAATTTGGTATCATATCACTTGATGAAGGACTTACACTAAATATTGAATATTCTTGTTTTAAAACCATTAAAAATCATTCAAGAGACATGGAGAAAATATAGATGTATGGGATTCCTTCACATCAATTCAAGAATGATAGCTATATAAAATTTCTATTTATAGGAGTTTTATGGATAAATATTGTCAAATTTGTCTTGAATTTTTACAATTGACAATCAATCATAAATGACCCCAAGGCTAAATTTCTTTATTGTGGAAGAGATCTACAAGTAAGATATGACAGAATAATGAATACATTAATTTATTCTCTATCATATTATTCATATAGAAATGTGATTATAAAGGCATATCAAAGTATGGAGCTTGCCCATTCTTAAATCTCTCATAGCTTTATTGCAAACTTGAGAAAATTTGAATTTGCTTCTCTCTTACCAAATTAATGCATATCAAGGTGTGAAACCATCCAAATTGCATACCCATCATAGCCTTAATTCTTTTCATAAGTATAGTTGCATAGTAGTCCTACTAGGAATGAAGTGTGATTAAGAATAAATATGATATCCTAATAAAAGACTTTTATTCTAATATAAATGTGAATGGTAATATGTAACCTTAATATTGATATTTTAAATTATGATCATAGATAATAAGGGGACAAATTTCATAAACATTATTATAAATAGAGTTGAAGATCTTGGTTATATAAGCTTGTATTTTTAAATTATAGTATTTTTTCTTACTAAATATAATGTCAATTATGATTACCTAGAATGGTGGGTAGTAAATCTTTTTCTCTATCAGCATTTTCTTAGACACCAATAAAATTGATTAAGTGAAGAAACAAATACTCAACTTAGTCAATAATGAGTAAGAAGGAACATAAGATAACTTTTATCAAAGGAAAATGTGAAATTAAGAAAAATATTTTTTTTTAATGGAGTTATGATACCGTGGTAGGATACTTGATTAGTAAAATAAAATAAAATAAATTATATTTAAGTATTCTATACTTCTAAATTGAAAACATAAGTAAATATAAAGTCTTAATCTTTATTATAGTCCAAAACTTAATCATCTTGGATTATGTTACAAAGTTTGGTGGATGAATGTTTTAGTGAGATATAACACTTAATTCAAGTGGATGAGACATCACTAGGCTATGTTTCCTAAGAAAAGTTATATTTATCCTAGAGAATGAATAGGAAAATTGGTCTTGATCCTTCAGCTCAATTTTAATTTTTCTTATGCAAAGAAGTTAATTCTCCCAACTCAATGATAATATCAAACTTATGGATTTAGTTAATTACCTTAAGTTGATAGGTATAGATTAATGTTAGGACATTATTGCTTATAGATAAACATTGCATAACATTGTTAATAAGGATGCACATTTGGGAATCTAAAGATAAGATGTTAATGTTGGTACCTTAAGAGTAATGGACTATAGGAGTAGTAATGGACTATAGGAGTAGAAAGATGCTAATACGTGTTATAATCCACCCACTATAATGTCAATGTATACTTGTTCCTAGTATGTCCCTTTAACATGAATCCACCCCCATATTTTCAATTATAAATTATTTGATCTTATTTTGGTTTTAGTATTGCTCTTACAATAATCTTGATATATTAGCAAAGAGAGTGAGTAGTTTAGCTTCACTTGAATATGGAAGTGTAGTATGAAATGATACACTCAATAGGGTGTTCTATTATGTTGATTTGGAGGTAGATTCAATACTTGATGTAAATACTGTATTGCACCTTTGAATTATTACATATCACTTCAATAGATATTACGTTTGTATAGTGTTGTTTGAGGTATATTGATATTTAGTTCAATAGTTATGATTATGGACAATTATTTTGTTGTACATATTTGTGTATCTAACATGGTTACTTGGCCTAGTTTATCAAGCTAGTTAGTTGTGATAAGAAATAAATTAATTGAGACTAACATAATCATTGGATTGATTGATTTTAAGATTTGTTTATTTCAATGTAATTTATTGGGCATTGGGTATTATAAACCTAATATGCAAAACCAACCTTTTTAAATAAGAAAAAAAATAAAACTTAATAGTCTAAATGAATAGGAAATATTTCTTGTCCACCAAACTTGTTTTTAGGTAAACATGAAAATTTATGCAATTAAAAATTCATCTCATTAGAGTGCGTCTGCAGTTTTATTTACTTTATTTATAAGATTTAGTCTTTGTTTTACTTAAGTGAGTGGTAGTTGACGAATAACTATTTGGAAAAACTAGACCCTAGAAAAGGTTGCATACCCACTTGTACAACTACATAAAAAATAGAACAAAATAGAATTATATATTTATGTACATCTAATTTTCTTGTGCCTTGATCTCATAGATACATGACATGTAGGTAGTTTGATGAATGAAGGATGTTCCCAATACTTAGGTATTGAGAACATTGTGAGGTTCTATGACTCTACTTTTAAAGCATATGTAAACTCTAAATTTAATTTATAATTAAGATAAAAGTATGAATGACAATGATACTCATAAGAATCCCCAAGGTGGAATACTTGTACCTAGTGAGTGGGCTGAAATTTGAGGGGGGTACAAGATACTTGTTTTTATATATTTTTTAACTCATAGAAATCCTTGGAAAAATATTAGGGTATACTGTGATTTTTTTGTGAGTGGCTCAAGACCTGTTTGGTCTCGATGAGTCTAAGATTGGTTAGAGTACAATTACTATTGTTTGTCCTATAAATTTGCATGGTTGACTTTATTGTCTATCTCATATTGGATAGAGGAATGAACCGAATTGGCTATGTCAATAATTTACTAATTTTATATGGATAAGAAAGTCCAATGAACAAAAGAGCCTAGATTGGCTAATGAATTTGAATCCCGTGTAAGATAATATATCTTGAATTGTGTATTGTTATTTCCTAAGTATTTAGTTAAGTTAAAGAATATGCACATTTAGTTTTGAAATAAGTTCAACAAGAAAAGTAATAAACCTAGCTTCATCCTTCTTTGTGACTAGATAAGAGAGATTTGTTATAAGACCAAGTGGGTTGTTACACAACCTAGATTAACTAATCATAGTTGAAATTGATTGTCACGACTCCTCTTCCCTAACTTTTAGGGCACATTTTGATAGACTTTAATGCATGAACACATGTTAAATGGACTAAAAATCTAATACTCATATTCTTGAAAATCTTGCCAGTCATTAATTATTGATTGAAAACTTGAGAGCAGAATTTGAATGGAAACCAAATTCAGTTGACAACTATGGAGTTTAAGGCGTCATGCATGAATAGAAAAAGACATTATGACCACGTTTTCAATAAAAACTACACAGTGAATTAGATCCAGATAAGCGAATTAAATTTTTAGTCAGCACAAACCTACTGGTAGGTCACATCCTGCCGTCTTCAGCCACTCAACTATAACCTCGCCCCATCCAAATTATTCACATGGAGTTCTATTTCATCTGCCCGAAATAAATTTTAGAACTAACTCGTAAACTACAGTGGAAAAGAATTTAATGCAATTCTATCTATAAATTGAATGTATGGGCCTACGTTTTGGGGCATCTCCGATTACCTGTGTATTCGATGTCTTGGAAGGGATTCCAGAGGAGTGTTATACTGCAGATTTGTGCAGGAGGTGAACGTGGGTATTAGGCGCCTCCCTACTTCAGAACCCCAACCAGGAATCAAGGCTAAGGGTAGGATTCAAAGCATTTTGTTTTTTTAAAATGACTGTGTGTGGGGTATCATTGGCACCCACTTCTTATCTTATCATCATACTTCAGAATTCCATCAAATTTGGCTATGGATTCATATTGTTTTATATGTAAAGTGTTAATCTGGATAACATATTTTCCACAATCTCAAGAGTAGAATGGTTTTTTTTAGAGATAGTGTATAATACAATACACACCTGAATAATATTTTTAAATAATGATCAGTCCAATACCTGAGTCTAGTGGAATTAATACATGCAGTAACCAAATTTAAATAAAAAATTTACTATTAGGAATCCTTAGTAACTATGCAAATCGTGAGAATGCAACATTATAAAGGAGGAAATGAGAGTACTTAATATTATGTAGAAGAAACAATTGGTAAATAAAAAAATTATTTATTATCAGGGTTATGAGATTCAAAAAAAAATATCTTTGACATAATTATAATTTTTCTTTCTTTCATTCAATACTTGTCACCAAATTGATATTCTAAGGGAAAAAAAAAATTACTATGCATGTGCCTTATTTTGCAACACATACAACGGTTACTTCTTTTTAGCTTAAGAGTAAATCGATTAAATGATACTGCCCTTCACTTCTCCTAAATATTAGGCATGTTGTTAGGGGTGCATCCTCGTATAAATATTTCATATCCGATGGAATGTGCATCCCATTAGAATCATGAGCAAAGAAGCTTCAAGTAAAAATCATCTCCCCATGATTTCCTAAACTTTAGGCTAATAAGGTGCACACTCTTCTTTAAAGCCTAAATACTAGGGAAGAAAGTAGCCTTAACAGAATCTTTCCTTTAAAAAGAGGAAGAGAATAGTAGGTGTTAATATTTAAAAAAAAAAAGATTAGTTAATTTTTTTTTAACTTTTTCAAATATTCTATTTAGATGAATAGTATAGGTTAATATCTTTAAAGAAAAGATTAGTTAACATTGTAACTTTTCAAGATATTTTTTTTCAAATACTTCTTTTAAGGGAATATTTATAGGAAGATAGTTTCCTTTAGTATAATATTTATTTTTAGAAGAATGTAATTGTTATCTAGTGTGGTTAGGCTTGGAAATTTTCAATAGATTTAAAGATAGCATTAATCCCAAAACCATGTAATAATATCAATAAACTTCTTTGACATAGATAGTTAAAACAAACACTCGAACTTATAAAATATAATGAGTTAAATAAATAAATAAATAGAAGTTTCCTAGACATTTATTAATATTGCTCTTTGATGGACTATAGCCAAACATACAAGTTCTTTTTCAACTCTAGTAAACCTTCTATTAACACATATTTGGTCTAGACTTCAATTTCAAATATAGATGAAATGAAACCTATTCTTACCTAGAAGTAACCTTCTATAAGAAATAGACTACATAAGAACTTCATCAAACAACCCTAGTTAATGGATAGTTTATTACTATTCGTAATTTTAGTCATGAAAATGTTCATTTTCTAGTGCTACATAAACTATCTAGAAGTGTATATGTTTAAAAAGATAGGACAATAAACCTTGCAACAAATATTGATGATATTAAAAAGTGATTTCTTGTATAAACTTGCTAAGGGAAGTAGGGAATAATATAGGTTACGATTTTTTTGAAAAAATGCATGCATTCAATTTAAGTACTTGCTTAATTTATGTTGTTTGGGATTACTTTTATAATTGGATATGGTTTAGCTATTGAATAAATGGTTAAATAATTCCTTTGAACAATGTATATGACTCCTAATTACTAAGATTAGAACTTATTACAAGCTATTGACCAATGCTCGTTGTTTCATTTAATCATCATGGGTTTAGATTCCTAATGAATATTGTTAAAATTACCATACATTATGAATTTCCTTTCTCTTATTAAGATTAAGTATGTCAAATATAGCTTTAAGAAAACTAATCAAAGATGGAAAAAAAAAAAAATAGCAGAGTTCAGTATTAACGGTGCCTCTAGCCCACGTTTACGGGTAATGCCGTCGCGTTTGGGCTACTGCATCTACATCCTAACACAGCTGCAAGAACGACGTCTGTGGCATCGTCCCTATAAACCGTCGGGGAGAAATAAGGAACATTGGTTAATTAAATCCAAAGGGAGGGGAAATCCCCTTTGGAACGATAACCTAACAAGATAATAATAATGAATCGAATCCACTAGTGACAACCTAGAAAACCCAAAGCATGAATTTTATATGGTGCAACATAGTTCAGATTTGAAATTATTTTCATCAATGCATGGTTATTATGAAAATGTCAAACGGGACAAGGGTGACGAACATCATTAGGGAGTAGGGTTAGATGAATGTTATTAGATAAACAATAAATGGTCAAGGCGATCGTTTATTATCCATGCTTCCCATCGTGGGTAGCAACCGCAGAGGAACTGTCTAGGGGAAATAAAAACCCTAGAAAGGGTTGTGTACCCGCTTTATAAGAGTTCACATAAACATAGCCTAGAAAACAAAACTACATATTTTACGCCTTGATCCCGTTTGGAAGTAGGGTATGTAGGCAGTCTGGGAAACGAAGGACGCTCCCAGTACTCAGGCGTTCGGGAATGGGGTTAGGGGTTGGAGAGATCACATAACTAGTTATAAGAGATAATCAACTAAAATACATACAACTATACTCGAAAGAATCTTGTATGGATTGCTTGATTCCCCAGGGCCATTAGGCCAAATTCCGAGGCGGGTTTCAAGTTTAGAATTACAATTTACATACCCCTGAGGACGACGACCTCGGTACACTTTTGGTAGAAAGTGTGGTCATCAGGGAAGCGACTCAGGATCCAGATGTTCCCGATGAGTTCAAGACTCTGGCCAGAGCACATACCTATCATATGATAGATGCCTGCCTCGTTTAGGTGGATGCCTATTCTGATTATATGAATAGATGTATTCCTATTCCATATGAATAGATGAAGTGAATTCTTGTTCCGTATGAACAGATGATATACCTATCCTGTATGGATAGAAGTTTCCGAGTATACTTGTAAATGAATACTTGAACACAAAAAAAAAATAGCGATGTTTTGGTTAGAATTAATTAGGTCTTTACATTGATAAATATAATAAAATTTGCAAAACTATTTTATAAAAGTCAATAGGAGGAGGGTGGTACTTAGCTCTATGATTGAAGAATGCATGTCAATGATGAAGATTCTAGAATTAAATTGGTATCTATTGAGGAAAATATGGTCTATTTATTAGTGAATCTCAAAACTTGTGTTGGATTAATGCTATGTTAGAGGTCAAGTTTGTAGGTTTTGTTCAATTTCATGGTCACTAATTTATCCTTTGAGGCTCGACTCAACCTTGTGTAATATAGAATTTTATCCAATTATCCATTCAAATGATCTTTATTTGCTCCATTTCTTTTTTATATCTAATGACTTGTAGTGTTTAAAAATACTTTTGAAGGATTGCCATTATATCACAAGGAGATGAGTTCTTTTTAGGTCAATCCCCAAAAATATATACATAAGCTTGAAGACATTAGACAATAGTCCTAGAATGATGTATGTAGATTTCTTACTCCTTTTAAATCACCAAATCATAGTGTGTCACTAGTGGTTGCTCCTTTATTGCTCTACAATGAGAGAGTATGCTTGAGAGATGGGAGATGTGAAATAAATGCAATTAAATCTCTTTAATTACTAGCACATACCATCATATTTGCAAAATGTGTACTTAGTTAACTCAAAGCAAGAAAACAAAGGGGGCTAATTAACCAAAATTTGGAGAAGAAAGGGTCAAGCTCACAATTGTAAGTTTACATATTGATAAATGATACAATTTTGTGTAAAGTCGACATCATTCTTTTAGCTTTTTACATGCACATTCTTATATATTACGCCCCCCACCTTATCCATATAAACACATACCTTGATACATTAATCTAAACATTACAGTTTTTGCAACTTTTAGAGCACCTACTTTAATAAAATCATTAACGACTTAAATCTAATTGTTTATCAATACTATAATCATAAAAATAACCTTAGATGACTAAACAATTAAATCCAAATAAATTATGATTGAATCAAAATGCATATACAAACAAACAATCTAATTAATGTAAAATTTAAATAATAAATATATCGATAAATAAAAAGTATTTTTAACAGCGTGTCAAATTGTGATGTTGCAATCAGATTGAACCTTAATAACAACGTCACAAAAAATATATTCACTTGTATAAAAAGAAATTCCCCTAAGTAAACACAAAACTAGATGGGAAAGGGTTTGCAAATTTCAATCATTACAACTTTTAAATAGGGAGGTCAATAAAACTAACAAAATACACTGTCATAAAAAAAAAAATTGTCCGTCACTTGACGGCCTGTAAAATTTCGGCGTATAGGCGCACAGCCCGCCGTCAAGGTAGTGTTATAGTGAATACCACTTACTATGAGTGATATTATCATCATTGTTTCACGACTACAGAGATGGATTTTTCGGGCTACTGTCTGTCTGTCTGTCAGTCATGAACCACGCGCCTCTTTTGTCCTCTACGAGGCCTCGGGTTCGACGCCCCTCCTCGAAATGCATGAACATCAGCAGTGAATTGCGAACATCCACTTGTCTACAGGAATCTGTAACAACTTCACAGCACGGCTAAAAAAGGTCACAAGGACTGCTGCCATTTTCTGTAGTGAGGAAAAGCCGCGCACTGCACTGCAGCAACTTGTACACATCTCTCTGTTTTTGTGCCCTAAAACCGAAAATATCATCTAGAGGTTTTTATTTGTTTATTTTTCACGTCTACTGAAGTCGTGGAGGTTCCTCCTTTGTCTTGTAGGCATTACACAGAGTAATTCATGGCAGGCCTGGAAACTGACGGCAACTGGACTCCAATTTCCTCAATTACGATTAGCCGTAATTCATTGCAGGTCTGCAAACTGACGGCAACTGGACTGTGTATTATAATTCGCTGTGGGCGAGGGTTTTAGAAACTGTGTTTTATAAAAAAAAATCATTTTTCTGAAGTTCAGATTCTTCTAAATTCATTCATTTTTTTTTCTAATGTTTGATTAATATTTTCATTTGTGATGTGTTGTATGGTATAGATTATTTCATTGGTTTGCTTGATATTCATTTTTTTTAATAGCTTTTTGGAAAAAATATATTTAAAAAAAAAATTCAATCTTTAATATTTTTTATTCTCTTTTTGAGAAATAAATTGATTCTATTTTTAATTTGACTAGACATAATTTATTATTGGTTTTTTCATAAATCAGTGAAAAATCATGTCTAATTAAAAATTAAGGGACACGATAATTAAACAATTTATAATGTTATGTTTCTTTAATTACTATTGCTTTTGTAAAATCAAGATTATAATTTTTACAAAATATATTTGATTGTTTTGAAGATCCTTAAAAAAAAATTAAAACAATTTCACAATGTTTGCAAGTTAAATTGTTAAATTTTTTGGAAGTTTGTCATTGTTGATGATGTTTGGCAACATGAGCATGAGGTGCATATATTGTATGATCCAATGTTTTCATTGATGTCAACATTGTTATGATCATTCTAGCATGGTTTGGAAGCACTTTTGAAGACGTGGACAAAACAAGTTGATCCAAAAAATATGGTTATACAAGAATTTGGCTAAGTATTCCTCCTGACAGTGGTATGGTTTAGTGTGTCAATTTTTGGGTCCGCACTCCATTGCAAGTTGATATATTGCTTTGTGATTCTAACTACAGTTTTGAGATCATTAGTTGCATCTACATTCAAGATTTGGTGGCATTTTGTGAAGTATTCTGAAAGATATGAACAATAGAGTTCAACGTTGTATTTTGCAATTATTCCTTGTCCAGTGTATCAAGTGTGGGAGATTCCACATTTCTTGTGGATAATTATTTTGTTTTGCGATGATGAGGATAAGCTATTAGATGTTAGCTACGTGGGAATTCAAAGGAAGATCGAGCTTTGAAGGCACACGTATGGCGAATTGTATGTACATATGAAGGTTTTGTGTTTAGGTCTATTTTTGGGCCAACCTAACACGTTTGATGTTTTGTGGAGGAAAAGCAAGTAACTTTATCTTATGTGGGATCTATATTAGGTCCATACCGACCTATCTTAAGGCGAATTGAATTTTGAATTATGGCGCGAGATGTGGATATAATGTTTTGAGGATGACATGTTTAATTTTGTGTGTTACTTCTAATTAGGCCGACCTAATTGAAGTTGCACTTGATATGGATATATATATGAGATTAACTTCAGAGTTTTGGAGAGTCAGAGAGTGGAATATGAATGATGATGAAGGGATAGAGAGAGCAGATTTTATGCGAGTATTGAGAGATATATGACATGTATGGTGCTTCACCTACATGTGTGTGATGCGAATACAATCAGAGTTGACTAGATTGTAAGCAGAGCAGAGTATTGTTTCAGATTTGTGTGAAGATCATTTTGTAGTTCATTGGAACTGTAATCTAGCATGTGATATATGTTATTGTATTGGTTTAAATAAACTATGTAGCCACCCCTTCTTTCAATCTTTCTTACTTTTTATGGGTAGTGAGTTCACTTGGATGGTGAGTCAACCTATTAATGAGCCTTTTTGCAATATCTTATATATGGATATAATATATTGTGAGCTAACCCTCACCGTGGTTTTTCCCATTTTGGGATTTTTACATAAAAATATTGGTGTTCATGTGTCATATTATTTTGTGGATGTCTTCATGTTTTCATTCATCATTGCAATTATATTTATTTTGATAATTGGATGGCTTATGTTTAATTGGTTTAAAGGAATACTAATTCACCCCTCCCCCTATCAGTATTCTGGGTGTTCAACAAAATTGTTGCTAGACATATATGAAACATGTCTTTATTTCAAAATTCACTACACTTTAGAAAGGTAGGTGGTGAAATGGATTGACATGTACTTTCTTCATGCAAGAAAATCCTTCACTAAAGAAACATGGATTGTATTATTTCTTTTCTTGTTTTGTTGGTTGTTGCTTGCATTAGTAGCTTTGGTTTATTGTTGTGTGATTTTTATTGATTTTTTCTTATATAACAAAATTTTGAAGTTTCAAATATTCAAACTCCATGCCTCTTAAACACAAAAAAGAGAATTTGGGAAGATGGAAAAGGTTCAAAACTATGAGGAATTTGTTGGTCAACACCTGAAGCCCAACCTAATTAAAGCAATGGTCAATAGGTGAGTTAGCCCACCAAATTTCTCAAGTCTACTTAAATTATTTGTTGGATTTTTTTTGAATAGTGAGTTGTCTTGATACAAACACTTGAAAAAATATGTAACTAACTCATAAATCTCACATCTATGATAAATAACAAATGTTACTAAAACATTTCAGAAATCTTCCTTACATAACTTGTGTTTGAGTTGGATAACCACCTAGAGGGAATCTCAATAGAGGTGATATGACTTAGCTCCAAGAAAGTTAGTGATGCAAGAGCATCCAGACATATATGCAATCCTGCATCACCAAAAAAATGGTTAATTCAGTTTTGATTACTTTTATCTAGTTTGTGGTTTTTCGTTGTGATTTTGTGGTTTGGCGAGTTGATTTAAGATCTTTAGTTGGGAGGCAGATTGAAGTTACATTTTGTCATTTCCAATTGAAAAAATGTCTTTCATGATTTCCAATCTTCAATTTGATTATTCTTGCAATCGAAATACTATATGATTTGCACAAAATATTAATTCGCTATTAAAAGGGGAGACAAAAAGTTATACTAGAATTTTCATGGGTGAAATTGAAAGATAAAAAAAGAAGATGAAGGGTCATATGAGAAATAGAGGGGCATGAGGCAAGTGTGGAAGCAACAGAAAACTGGAAAGAAAAAGGAAGAGACACTTGAGGCCAAATAGGTGGGAAAGAACACTTTTAAAAATGAAAATTATAGAGTCAAACAGAGGAAACCACACCAAGTTAAAGCACAAGGAAAGATGAAGACATGCCACACATCCTAACATTGAAGGTAGATATAAGTAAAAATAAATAGATGTTGCTCCATATGACATGGTACTAGTTGGATTTTAAATTGTGAGAAAATGTTCCCGAATTAAGAGTAAAGGTCACACATGATAGGAGTAATTGACCAAACAATATTTATTGCAAATCGACAATGGAACAATATTAAGCCACACTAGCTAAAAGACATTCATGTGTGGAAGGAATTGAAGAGGACAGATCGTGGAGAGGACCTAACACCATGATTGGTATAAGGGATGTAGCCATGTGAGAAGTTTCAACACCCAAAGAGTAGGAGGATAGGTCACACAATAGAGGAAAGACTAGGGGGAGATGAAGGAGATTCCAATGCTGGATAAAAACCATTAAAAGGAATAAAGTCGTGATATATGAAGGAAGAGAGGGGTTCACAGTTGGAATGAAGTCATGTTGATTGGGAAAGTGTAATTGAATGTAATGAGTTGTAGATTGTATATTATATTTAGAATTGAAATTGCTCTAATTCATTATGTAGTTTGATTCCAAAACAAGATTATGTGAGATTACAATCATTTGGATTACATTTCCCTTCACCATTCTTGTGGAATCTTTGAATTGGATTTTAATTTGACAAATGAAATTGTCAAAATAGTTAATGTTGGTTGTAAATTTTGTCATTTGATAAAACACTTGAAACTCGATCTACACCATTTGGTATCAGAGTCGATTGAGGTTGTGTTGAGGGAAGGAACCTTGGAAGAGGTTTATGTGGGTGAGTGTGAGGATGAGGAGACTCATGACTGCAGAGAGCTCATCAACATGGCGTAAAGAGGATGGGGGTGAAGAGGACCACAAAATGGACCATGAAATAATGATAGGACGATAGTCATGGAAATGTTGAGAGGTATCATAGTGAGATTGGATGCGATGGAAGTAGTGCAACGAAGAGGGATAGCTGTGGTAAATGTTAGTGATGATGACGATGAGATTGAAGCACTAAAAAATGATTTTGAGGATGAGGATGATGGAGTGGAAGGAAGATTTTTTAAAGCAATGTCAAGGATCAACAACAAGTTGAGAATGGAAACCTCTAGTTATAATGGAATCTTAAAACCAAAAGATTTAATTGATTGGATATCATAAATCGAGAAGTATTTCGACTATGAGTTGATAGAGGACCCGAAAAGAGTGAATTTTTCTTGCACCAAGTTGATGGGACACACATCATTGTGGTGGGATCACATGCAGATTGATAGACAATGAAGAGGCAAGGATAAAATCAAAACTTGAGACCAAATGATAGCAAAGATGAAAGCTCAATTTCTATTGAAGGGTTACCAAGTAAGTTTGTTTCAAAAATTGTAAAATTTGAAGCAAAAAGAGTTAAGTGTGCAAGCTTATGCCATGGAGTTCTACAAGTTGAATATCTAGGTTGGACGTATGGAGGATGATGTGAAAAAGGTTTCAATGCATATAAATGGATTGAGCTATAATATTTAAGATGAATTGGCTATGTTGCAAGTTCATATGGTGGAAGAGGCATACTAATTTTCCTTGAAGGTTGAAGAAAGATTATCACAAAGAAACCAAGATAATACAAGAGGAAGAGGAAGGTATATTACGTGAAGTGAACCAACAAGCAATGGAAAAGGAAAACAAGTTTTTGAGGAGGCGAATGACACTTCACACAAGGAGGAATCAATTCAAAACAATAGGGGAAGAGGCTATTTCAGAAGAGGTAGAGGAAGAGGATTTGGAGGCACATTTTTCCAATGTGGAGAGGTTGGACATAGGGCCTTTGAATGCCATCAAATAAAATAAGAAACTAGTAAGAATAGCGCAACAAAGAACTATGCAACACAAGGTGATGAAGAGAGTGTGAATTCCCCAAAGCAAGAAGAAGAGCAAAAATAGGGAGAGTCATTGATGTTGAATAGAGTTCTTTTGGAACCAAAAAAAGAACAACCAGAGCTAACACAAAGGCAACGTTTATTCTAAACGATGTGTAAATTTGGTGGCAAGTGTTGTAAGGTAGTTGTGGACAACAAAAGTAGCGATAATTTGGTCTCACAAGAGATGGTAGAGAAGCTACAATTGAAAAAGACATGACATCCAAATCCTTATCGAGTCACTTGGTTGCAAAAGGATCATCAGATTATGGTAAGTGAACAATGCTTGGTTCAATTTTAGATCGGTAATTATGATGATGAGGTGTTGTGTGATGTGATGCCCATGGACGCTTGTCATGTCCTTTTGGGTAGACCATGGCAATATGATAGACATGTTGTGTATGATGGTTGAGAAAATATGTATACCATCACAAAGGATGGAAGGGAGTATCATTTGATTCCATTGAAGGACAAGGATAAACAAGTGAGATAGTTTATTGGTTTTTTTCATGCTAGAGTGAACAAGTTGTGACAATGACAAGTAAGGTTGGAAGCAACCCAATAGTAGTTAATGAGAAGAGGATGTTGAGTGATGCCAAGGGAAGTGATGAAGTGTTGGTGTAACATTTACACAAGGAAGAGAAGAAGAGTAAGGGGCAACCAAATAATTGTAAAAGAAGTGAAGAGAGTCTAAGAGGAAAACATGATTTAGCATTTGAACAATATACCCACTTGTATGAGAAGTCTAAAATGGATCTTCATCATTAGGAAGGACCAAGTGGAGGTGACCACTAAAGTGAGTGTAGATTGTAGCATAAGCAACAAAGGAATGCGAAAGAGGGAAGAGGTAAATAGGTTTTGATCCACAAACAAAAGAAGAAGTTGATTGATGAAGAAGAAATATGGATAAAAAATGAGTAATGGATCACCATTCAAAGCTTCCAAAAAAATTCATGAGATGCATCCTCATGGAATATTTCTCCTACCCAATGTGTTTGGTGCAAGAGCACCTAGACGTATATGCAATCCTGAATCACAAAAAAAAATGGTTAATTCAGTTTTGTTTCCTTTTATCTAGTTTGTGGTTTTTGTTGTGATTTTGTGGTTTGGTGAGTTGATTTAGGATCTTTAATTGGAAGGTAGATTGAAGTTACATTTTATCATTTCCAATTAAGAAAATTTCTTATCTCTATTTCTGATCTTCAGTTCGAGATTATTCTTGCAATCGAAATACTATATGATTTGTACAAACTATTAATTTGGTATTAAAAAAGGGAGACACAAATTTATACTAGAATTTTCATGGGTGAAATTGAAAGATAAAAAAGATGAAGGATCACGTGAAATAGAGGGGCATGAGGAAAGCGTGGAAGCAACGTAGAATTGGAAAGAAAAAGGAAGATACACAAGGCCACACAAGTGGGGAAGAAGAATTTAAAAAATGATAATTGTAGAGTCAAATAGGGGAAACCACTGCAAGTTAAAGGGAAAGGAAAGATGAAGACAAACCACACATCATAATAGTGAAGGAAAATAGAAGTAAAAATAAATAGAGGTTACCCCATATGACATGGTAGTTGGAATTTCAATTGCAAGAAAATGTTCCTGAATTAAGAGTAAAGGTCACACATGAGAGGATTAATTGGCCAAACAATATTTAATCCAGATTAACAATAGAACAATATTAAGCCACACCAACTAGGGGAGAGGACCCAGTAGTTGAGCATGTTTCAATAGTTGTGATAGTAGTTGTTTATATAATGCCCAATAGTTGTGATAGTAGTTGTTTATATAATGCCTAATAGTTGTGACTTGACTACCCATTATTAAACAAAATGTATTCCTTTGATCTAAAAAGCAACCAATCATGTGGTGCCACATGAGCGCTCAACTACCCATGATGTGAATGCACAAGTAGTGGTCTCACATTTTTTTGGGGCCTTTTAGGACACCTTGAAAAAAATCATGCTGATGTGGCATCATATTTGATGATGTGCCCCTAAAACAAAAGTTATAAGTAGAAACTTGCCAAGTAAGCTGCTATAAAAAATTGGGAGTGATTTGAAATTTCCACATAGGATAATTAGAAGTGCAAAGTTAGGGTGCACAACTACTGGATCCTCTCCCCTAAAAGACATTCATCTGCAAAAGGAATTGAAGAGGACAGATCGTAGAGAGGAGCTAACACCATGATTGGTATAAGGGATGCAACCATGTTGTGAGAAGTTCCAACACCCAAAGAGCAAGAGATAAGTCATGCAGTAGAGGAAAGGATAGAGGGAGATGAAGGAGGTTCCAATGTTGGATAAAGACCATTTTAAAAAGAATAAAGTCATGATATATGAAGGAAGAGAGGGGTTTGTAGCTGACATGAAGCCATGTTGATTGAGAAAGTGTAATTGAATGTAATAAGTTGTAGATTGTGTATTATATTTACAATTGAAATTGCTTCAATTCATTATGCAATTTGATTCCAAAATAAGATTATGTGAGATTACAATCATTTGGATTACATTTTCCTTCACCATTCTTGTGGAATTTTTGAATTAGACTTTAATTTGACAAATAAAATTGTCAAAATAGTTAATGTTGGTTGTGAATTTCATCATTTGATAAAACGCTCAAAATTTGATCTACACTAGTTAGAGTTTATACCCAACATACTAATAGTATAATTGATCACATGACATTTCTTGTATTTGTCTCTAGCTTCTTACTTGAATGAATGATGACGTTTGAGAACACATATTGCATGTTACGCTATTTTCACAAGTTTAAATATTTAGCACAAATTTACATGAAAACCTTGTTTAGTTGGGTTAGAACGACCCATTCATTGCAAATTATACTTAAATTTGAGTATGGCTAATAAATTGTATTGTAAATGTTGTCAATGAGATATGCACCCTTTGTTTATATGAAAAATCACATTTAGTTGAATGAGTCATAGCAATTAATTCACAAATAAAAAGTGGATGTAGTCTAGTCCATTATTCCATAAGGATACAAGGAAAATAATCATCCATGAGTCTTGTGTATGTTAAAACTATGAATAATGGTCATATAAGGAAAAAAGAGTGATTGGTCCATACCCAACTTCAAATATATTTTAAAGGGGATAGTTACAACACATGTGATCACTTTTTAAGTTTTCATATAAATTCACACCTAATACTCTACAAATTCTTGTCAATGTAATTTTTGAGTTATATAATTTTTAAATTATATATTATTTGCACTAAATTGATTGTTCTTGATTATAATCCAACCTTTAGTTTTCTTATTAAATCATACCTAAATATCCATGGCACATGTATGGTAAGATGTATACAATATAGAAAGAAAGAATAAAAAATAGTGTGGGATAGGCCATATCCAATAAAAATCACACAACAATTAACCAAAGTTATGCATGCAAGTAATCACCATTCTGGTAACACCTACAAAATAAAATAAGAAAATAAACAATGTAATCCATATTTTTCTCAAGCAAAAGATTTTTGGCATGGAAAAATTGCATGTCAAATCACTCCACCACCTATCTCTATAATCTACAATAAATTTTGCAAATAAAACATGTGTCTCATACATGTACTTCAACAATTTAACTTACAAACATTTTGAAATTACTTAAAAAATTTCCTATAGTATGCTTCATTCAAACAAATACGTTTTTACAAAACCAATAGTCTTGTTGTGTGTCAAGGAGTAAAAAATATAATATTAGAAATTATTTAACTTTTAACATTACCTTATTTTTATTAACAAAATTTCACTAAATTTACAAATAAAAAATGGAAATTTAACCGAGAATATTTTGTCAAGCCAATAAAAATAATATTACATCTATTAAAAAAAAAATGAAAATTAGAAAAAGGTGGAAACATTAGGAGAAATCATTTATTTTCTAACACAAATTTTGAATAAAAAATAGTATGTTGACATGAAAACATATCCCTACCTAGATATGGCTCCAAACCAAGAGCATAGAGGTTGGAAGGTCTAGATGAAATTTGTTAGGCTTTTACTTATTTAGTTGAACTTATTTACATTTAATTATTCCACTTATTTATAGCTTCATTAATTGATTGTCATGTATCATATTTTTGATGTTGATTCAATGAGATGATTTCCTTATGAATATGGAGTGGATTTACAAATTTACTTCAATATATAAATAGTTGTTCACCAAGCAATGTTGATGAGACATCTACACAAACAAAAAATGGTCTAGATTAGAATAAAAAGTATTTGACAAAATACACAAATATTTGCTGTGGAAAAAATATCGTCCACTTTATTCAAAAAGTATTTTTGTTTCATCCTATAAAATATTGTTTCATACATAAATATTCAATAGACAACTCCAACATATATATATTTTTTACAATTGTATAAATATAATTAAGAATATATTAAAATTTATAACAAATAAAGTAAAAAAAAAAACTTCTCTTTATACAAATATGTCTAGTTATAGTTCATTATTATTTTTATTATCTAAATGTGCTTTCCTTACATTGAATTGTACCCAATTTTTTAAATTAATATTTCAATCATTGCAAATAATTATATATTTTGTCAAATACTTTACATGCTACTCTATACTATTATTTATTTGTACAAATAAGGGGGAGGAGCTGATTGTGGGTTAGGTTTGTGTCATGGGTATAGAAGATGACAACCTAGGCCCCACTTGTGGGTAATAAAAGAGCCAAAAAAATTTCAAATATTTGTATTAATATGATAGGATAGGTTCATGTCAAATTCATATTATGTCCTATCATAGGTAGAGTATTTATTTGCCACCTTCCCAAGATTAGGTGAATACAAATAGATATATTTATTTCCACAATATAAATATTGTTTGTCACCTTCCCAAAAATAGGTTAATGTAAATGGATACATTTTTATTTACAATATATGTTTTATTGCATTAAAAGTGAGTTGACATGCACTCAAAGTGAGTTTCAACATATATAGAACCCATTGTCAACAGATCAAATTGGAAATACATTTTAAAATATTACAATAAAACATGTTCCATTATTCATCCCTTTTTGACAAACTACTAGTTCCACCATGTCCATATACACTAGTCTTTTTTTGAATTTACCTGCAAAAATGAAAAACGAAATCTCAGGCTCAGTGTGCAATACCATTTTACAAAAAAATGTAATCTATCAACCATACTTTACAATTATATATGAAATTAAATTTTACCCCTTAGAACAAAATATTCAAACCGATTATAATTACTAATTTTCTAAATATCCTTTCAAATCACCAATCAGATTTTCTATGTACCCCTTTCACATCACTTCTACCATTAATTCCTTCAACGCAAGATCAAATTCCCTCCCAAAATTCAAATTTCTCCACTTGCACCTACTGATTCAAATTTCTTCACTTGCACCTACCGATTCAAATTCTTACAACCTATTTATTTATACAAAAGACTAGAATTGTGTAATGCAAGCTACCTATTGACCATTTCAAATTTCCGAGTTTCTACTGGAGACACTTGATCGAGAATGAGCTCCTTCAAAGCAATGTAGCCACCTCCTTCAACTTCCATGGTATGTTTGAAACCTGCCTTTATTGGTTTTATTTATGCATAGATATACAAATTGATGTTTCATATGCTTTGTCCATTTGCATTTAAATGAATTACTTCATACGAGTTTGGATATAGAAATCGGTGTTTCATATGCCTTGTTCATTTACATTTAAATGAAATTCATTTATGGGTTTTGGATGATAAGTATAATGTTCATACATATCTTGACAATCTTGAGAAACTATGCATACATATGTATCATTCCACCTACAATTGTTATCACCTTCTATACCCACGACACAACCCTGACCCAATATCGGCCCCTCTCTCTTACAACTAACTGTGATAATGGTTGACGCCTATTTTTGAAACAACATACTGATATTTATATATAACTAAGTCAAATAACCATATGGTACAAATATTTCCAACCCTTTCTGATACAAAATTTTCATACATACACACACACACATATATTATATTGCAGAGATAGATAGATACACAAGTTTCCTATAGCCTTCTTCATTTATATTCAACTTAATTCGATGTATGATTTGTTTGTTCTTCAATTATAGTGATTGTAACAATTAATGACTGTAACATGTAGGAATATGTTATTTGTATTCATATCATACTATTGTTTCAAGTTACAAACCTTCAAAACAATCCCAGCAATATTGTTAGAAACCTTCAAAATAATCACAACAAAAATGTTCGTAATCTAACAATCAGTTACAAAATTACATCAGTTGGAAACCTTCAAAACAATCACAACAAAAATATTCATACTTAACATTCCAATCAAGTAAAAAATCTTGGAAAATTGAGATCTGAAGAAGGGAAGCTATCTTATGTGTTGTTTGTGTCCTGTGAACGAGCAGGACTCCAAATTTGAACTGGTTGAATAATACTTGGGGTAGGTGAGGGTGGGCAGGACTCTAAATGAGTAGGACTCCAACTTTGAAATGGTTGGCTAATACTTGGGGTAGGTGAGGGTGGACAATATTGGGGGCATTGAATTGACATACAGTTTGTGAATATCCTATGATGATCAGGCAATGGATTTAAAGGGTTGTTGAGACACCTTTCCCTTGCAACCTCTTTTTTAGCCTTCTCCAATTCTTTTTCTTTTTTTGCAGCTTCCCTTTCAATCCTTTGTTGCTCCCTTTTCTGCTCCCTCTCCTTATTTTGCAGTTATATTTCAACCTTTGTTGCTACTCATTGTTGTTCTCTTTCAATTCTCAATTGTTCCTTCAACTCCTTTGTTGCAATTATTTCAATCTTGTGTTGTTCAATCTGTTCTCTCTTCCTATCTTTTAGTAGTTGAATTTTCTTCTTCCTCTCCTCTTGCTCATTTAGCAACACCATGTAACTTCATCAGTGGTGAGGAGTTGGGATCCTCTTGGAAGCTTAATCCCATGGTTGGCTAGTTGATTGGACTTGTCTTTCACTACATGAATAAGTAGCTTCAAGAATTGGGAGAGGTCTGAAGTTGTTTTGCCTCATAATGGCTACATTGAATCATCATCATTTGTTTCCTACACCTGACTAGCTATTTCCTCCAATTCATTACCTAACTCCTCAACTTGAATTTCTCCCCAATTAGCATACAAATGAACTAAGGTATTTACAGGCCCATGTTGTGTGGTGGAGAAGGCATTGTCAGACTTTGATCTAGGTCCACATGTAAATAAATTCCAATATTTGTAACACCCTTTAACAACCACGATTGCTCCTCAGGTGCACTCGGTAGAGAAAGGGAGATGTCTGCAATAGATGTTTGTTGTGGACTTTTCTAGTCTGCACATTAAGTTGTTTAAAGTGGACTTGGTGATTGGTGGTCTGAGAAACTAGATGCTTGTGGTGGACTTTGCTAGTATGCACATTCAGCTATTTGAAGTGGACCTTACTACTTTGGAAATTATGTTGTTCCATTTGTACATTTTGCTTTAGTTTGTGGAAAAATATTGGTGGATAGACTAAGAATGTTTTCACCAACAGATGCTTCCTTGGGGGTAGCAAATTGAAATGTCTCGCTAGGCCTCATGTCGTACACCAATGCATTTGGATTTAGAGGCCAAATACCTATCCTTTTGAACCCAACTTTTATGTTCTCAAATTTTAATGCCTTCTGAAAATAAATGCTACCAAGTGTTGCTAGTTTTGTCCTTCTAATCTCCAAATTTGGATATCTTGTAGTCCACGTTCCTCTTTCCCTTTTAAAATGTGATTTGAAATCTAGACAAATACACTCACATCAAGTGGTTTCATCTTATATGATGTGTGGGCTGGTAGGGTAAGCAAGTCAATGACTAGTGCCCTTGCTTTAGTAATGGTAGAAAAAGCTATGTGGATGCCATGGCCATCAAATATGTGGAGGTTTCTATGACTTGGCAAGACACCCCTAGGTACTTGCATAGAAATTTTTTTCAGCAATCTCAAAAGTAGGTCCTTTGTCATCCATGCATGAGGCTGAACAACCATACATGCTCTTGGATCATAGTTGATTAGGTAGTTCTAGACATGTTTTTTCTTTTAAACAAGTAAAAGCTTGGAATTTTTTTTTCTTGCAATGTTTGCACAACAAAAAATTGTGATCCACTCCTGGCTCTTAAAGATAATATACGAAACACTTCTGGTGCCCTTTTTGGCAAGCACCCTCATTGCACTATTCTTCCCATCTTGCAGCCCAGTCTCATCGAGTTCCATATCCTTAGTGGTCCATAATTCTTGACTACGTATGCCTTCTCCAGTGTTTTGTAGAATACAGCTACAACTATAGGCCTGAGATTGACAAAATGGTTTCTATCTTTCCCTTGGGTTGTCCTCAAACACAGATCAAGATGCCTTTTTTTTAACCCATCCACCAAGACTTACTGGGAATTCCATCTTTGAAGGGGTTATACCTCGTCTATCATATTTGGGACACTTTAGATTTTAAATTCACAATCTCCAAACCATGGGCAACAACAACTGTCTCCTTGCACCATTCCACGACCTTTGCCTCTTTGTCATCATTTAGGACTATATGGGGGCCTTTCCTTTTGTAGTGGTAACACTAGTCAGCTAATTAGACAATGTGGTAGTTGGAAGACCCCACTTTTCTACTACACATCTTGTTGATGTAACGCCCCACCGTGCGAACCCCAAAGGACAATTACACAACAATTACAGCACAATTTTTTTTTAAAGTTAACATAACATACATGTAAACATATTAAGTCATGACATGAATTTCATGTAAGTAAATTCACTAACACATACATCCTTTGGGGTACACGAGGAGTCATTACGCGCCGTAGATCCATACAACAGCAATAAAGAATAAAATCCAAAGATATAAACATTAACAAATATAACACATACATGATTAAGCATTGATAAGAAACATTAGAGTAAGTACAACACATAAATAATTAACTCAACACAATGAATAACAACTGCCATGGCCAATAACCACACCGAGTTTAACATTACATTACAGTACAATGTTCAAGAGATACAATGTTACAAAAGTGGTTCCAATCATAAATGGAAACCATACACGAATTAACATGATACAAATGAATACAAAATATCACAACTGGCTCCAAGACAAATACAACTCTAGAGTCACTGCATCCACACCAATCCGCACCTCTCGATCCTCGACTGGGGACCCAATGGGGTGCTTAGCACGTTCCACCCGACCATGTGAGTCCGAAGACCCACCCCCTGTGCTAGGAGCTAACAAGAAAGAGACCTCAACCAAGAACATCCAAACAGGAAACCACAAGACTCAACGCCAACAAAAGTAACATAAAACTCAAGGATTACAATGACATAATCAACAACATTCAAGAGTCAACATAATAACTTAAAGTCATAAATCTCATCACATAAATCAAAGTAATGACTAGTAAACAAGTAATCAAAGGATCATCATGAAACGCTTCCAAATCAAACTGAATTAATAAACATAATACAATTCCAAATTGCATTTAAACAATATAATAACATCATAACACAGAGTCATAAATCAAATATCAATGAGATCATACAAGACCACAAAGTACACCAAAGATATATCAAGGCAATAATCACAAATCAAAATAAATCCATATATCGACAATTGAAACCAACTTCCACAACTTACTTCCAGAGGAACACAATAAAGTAAAACACATGGGCAACTAGGGGAGAGTGTCATCACATAGTCCTACATGGGCTGTCCTGTGCTCTTCCTCCCAACTGGAGGCGCCGGTCCCATCTATGGCTATCCTGTGCTCTTCCTCCCAACTGGAGGCGCGGTCCATAGGGTGACTCATGCGGAGCCGTAGGCCTCTCGTGAGGATGAGGTCACGACCTTGCCAACCACGGCCTTCTGACCTTCCATTAGTGCGAAAGCACTAATGAAGGCGAGGCATCCATTTTTAAAATCTTATAATGATATTACTACCAACCCTCCTAAGTTAATTATTAGGTTTTCACTTGATTACTAACTCACTCGTGGGTTATCACTGTGCCCTTCCCCTTAAAAGCGGGCCCCACGAGGAGCCACTCTCCCTAGAGACCCAACAACATAAAAACCAAGGGTTGTACCATCATAATTTGAACAAAGAATCACAATAGAGAAGCATGCGAGGCGTTACCCATCTCGCTATAAATACATAATCGAAGTCTCAACAATTCCGTACAACCCTTTCAAAATCATGAAACCAAACCACTTGCCACATCAAGGGCACAAAAAGAGAGAGAACATCAACTGACAATCATCTCAAGCCTCTGGAATATAACAAAAAGAAAACCCACAATTGGGGTAAAGTGAAGCATCAAGAGTTTTTCTCCATTAATTCCAACACAAGGATAAAATTTCCTCAAATATGAGAGTAACTCAAAAAAGACATAAAAAGGGAAGATTCATCAAGACCCATCCACAAATCAACAATGGTGTCACCTCAAATAGGAAAAACGCAAAAGAAAAGCAACCTTTAATTCAACAAAATCACTTAATAAAACCAAAATCCACCAACTAGGCATTCCATGGGAGACCTCAATTTCCTCCTCACAAGATACCCATACAATTGGTATGCACAAACATGACAACAATATAATTTAATGTTCACCAAAAAATAATACAAGTGGGAAGACTGCATTCAATAAGAAGCATAAACTTATCACAACCAAGCATTGCGTTAGTACCCAACATATTCCACCACAAAGTCAATTAATGAGATGCCCACAACTCAAAACGAACCCATAATTCATCACGTAAGGTTGAACAAATAGCAACACAACTTAACTTAAAGAAGATCACCAACTCAAGTTAACTCAAGAAAAGTCACAAAGAAAGCGTATGTCAAATCACTCATAAAATGACATGAACCCAAAAGAATGAAAATACTTCCAAAGCCGACCATTTCCAAAGAGGATACCACAAACACGATACACCAAATTACCCTTAAAAGCTCAATGACCAATCAAAAACAATTTATCCATTTGTTCAAAACTAATTAATTTAAAATAAATAAGGGAACTCTAAAATCACATATCGTAATTATCTCAAGGCTTATTTTTACATTCCATAATATTCCTTATTATTAATCTCAAAATTAAATTAAAATATTATTTCCCTCAAATAATAACATTGGAGAAAATCTTAATACAATTTCCTAGTTATTTAGCCTACACACTAAACTTACCAATCCACTCTAAAGGTTATAAAATAACAATATTCACCTACAAATTAACAAGGAATAAATCATAATAATTGTGGTAATAATAATATCCTAAATTTCTTATTCTTCTTAGACAATTTGCTAATCAAATAATGGAAATAACCTTCATTCAATTTTCAATGTCAAGGAAACTTAACTATATATATATCTTTATTTAAGTAACCAACTACCTTTAGAAATATTAAGAGTTTAACCAAGAAAGTATAAACATGGAAACGAAACCTATATGAAATAACCTAACATTACATTCCTAGACTTTTGATCAACTAAGCATACTTAGACTCCTATAATTGATCTCATAAAGGAGGCTCACATAAATTTCCCAGACCATCCAAATAAAGTCATTCCATCAACATGAAGTTTAGAGAGACTAAAGAAGAATTACAAAATGATACTCATTTAATACATAACTACTAGATTTACATATATTTACAAGCTTGATTATGTAAGGTAATCTAATATTTATAGTGTGAGGGCTTAATTTATTTTAAACTCTCCACAGGATCTTTTTATTAAATGAAATTTATTCATTTGAAGTTGCCCTCAATTACTAAGACATATCTTACAATAAACTGTAGATGCATATATATATACATCTCTCCCTATATATATATATCTTCAGAATGTTGTTTACAAAACAACAAAATATATATATATATATATAAAAGTAACCATATTAATATCAACATATAAAAGTATATCTATATATCTTCGTATACACCTAAGTCTATTTGCATCTGACTCATTAACTTTGAATGAGAGCATGTGAAAGAGTTTTCATCTCTTACTGAAGAATGTTAATTATGTAAACATCAATAAATATACTCCTCATAGATCGAATACCATCCATAAACAATAATCAACCAATTAAATTCCTACTGCCCCAAGAAGGGTGGCCAGGTGAGATGACTGAAACAGATTGCAAACAAAATCAGAGAGATTACTTAAATCTTTGCAAATCTCAAGGCTGCGGCTGAGACAGACTGCCAGTGGTTTCAGGGAGAATATTTAAATTTAAACACGATCCAAAGTCTAACACTGCAGCTGTGATAGGTTGCCAAAGGTATCAGGAAGATTATATAAATTTAGATTACCCGACTATGTGAAGAAGCTCATCTAAACACTGTATCCAATAACATCAATTTCTCTCAGCTTCGACTGAACGGAGGTAATTGGCAAAGGCTTGAAACATTGCGCAGACCAAGAGAATTAAATAATCTGCTCATTGGTCCTCAATTTCTTCACTTGAACAATCTGCTCATTGACGTCATCAGAGAAGACACACGAACCAAGCTTCCTCCAAGTTTGAGATGGTTACGGTTGCAAAAACGTGAGAAGCCATTTTCCTCCAGTCTTGTGCTTTAGCGCATGCAACCAAACATTTTAGTAGATGTGGCCGCGCATTCCTCATACCATTTACCCATAGTGGTGTTGCATATATAGTTGATCATTAAGAATGTGTGGTTGACCTACATGCCCGTGCCGATTATCTTGAAGACATCCTAAACGTTACTAGACAATTAGACTTAATATTTTCACATTTAAGATGATTGATAACTTCTTTCTTGGTGCCCTTCGTACTCCAGATGGCAGCGGTGTAAACACAATGCTACTAGTGTTTCTTCTAGTTCAATTTTCTCACAATGATAGACAATGGAATCAGAGAGATTATTGTAAACTTTTAAACTTCCTATTATATTCAGATATGACAGCTGAGACAGGTTAATAGTGAAATCAGAGAAATTATTTAATTTACTAAGTCTAAAAGTTGCAGCTATGAAAGGGCAATGGTTTCAGGGAGACTATTTAATTCTGTTCAACGCCTCAACTCTAAATGCTGAAACTGTGACAGGTTGCCAAGAATATTAGAAAGTGAAGATTGTAATTTGAAAATATCGATGTCTACTTGCATTATTATCAAATTCCAAATGTTATCCACAGACTTGAAGGAAAGAGAGCGGAGAGAAGCAAATACGTGACTTAAGAGCAGGAGAAACATAATGTTTTCAGGTGCAGCAATTGCGATAGATTGCCAGCAGAAGCACGCAGGTTATTTAAACTTTTAAAACTTCCTATTATGCCCAACGCTTCATAACCCATCCCACAGACTAAAAATTGACACCTCCAGCAAAAAGAATAAGACGCACGAGAGTAAGGTGGATAACAAACAATAGTTATGCATCGAACCTCATACTAAACGTAATTGCAGTGATCCATCAACTACAGTATATGAATCAAAAATCACCATCAACTACAGTATATGAATCAAAAATCAAGCCTGAAGTAAAACAGTGAATTCCAACATTATACCGATTTGAAATTTGATATATATAATAATCAAACTGAACAAATCAAATACCATATATGATATATAGAAATCAAGTCTATTCAACATCGAAATAAGGAAACCACAGATGTGAGGGCGCAATCATACGTGTGCAATCTAAGAAGGCGTAGACAAGGCATGCAAACTATTTGGCATAATGCCTCAAGTAGATGTAGTCTCACATAAGACCAAAATTGCAGATTAAACTCTAAAAGCGTCTATTGAAATATGCAGTAACTTTCTAACAAAATGAATCATGGGATTACATATAACTATATGCATTACTTATTTATTTGCAGATTTAGGTAAGAAACAGTGTACCGATAATAGAATTGCTCAGAAGAAACATTATTTTTCTCCATATTGATTGGAATGTTGCTTCTCCCATTTGTTGTAGACCGTGATGTCTGAAAATTCTGTTCTTTGCCCTTACCTCCAATCTTCGGTAGAATGGAATTCCCCCCCAAAAGCTAAATAAAGTTATTATTATTATTATTATTA
>VDFB02106683.1:0-5000 GCA_007258455.2 Sequoia sempervirens | reverse complement strand
TTAAATGTTTGAGGACTAACAATGGTAGTGAGTTTTGTTCGATAGATTTTGACAATTTCTATAAAGAACATGGGATTGAAGGACATAAGACAACTCCCTATACCCCTCAGCATAATGGAGTTGCAAAAAGAATGAACATGACATTGATGGAGAGGGCTAAAAGTATGCTTTGTGGAGATAGCCTCAAACAAAAGTTTTGGGTTGAAGCTATTGCCACTTTCTGCTACCTGATTAACAGGTCTCCTACTTCAACTCTTGTGGATAAGACACCCATGGAGGTATGGTCTAGTAAAAATCCCTCAATGAGACATATTCAAGTATTTGGTTGTGAGTCATATGCTCATGTGCCTAAGGAGAAGAGGTATAAGTTGGAGAACAAGGCTATAAAATGTATCTTCATCGGTTATGCATTGGTGTGAAAGGATACAAGCTTTGGGACCCTTTGGTCGAATTTTTTTTGTATAGAAAAAATGTGATTTTTAGGGAACTTGGTACTCCTTCAGTTGTGTCACAACCAGAGAAAGAAGAAAAGAAAGAGAATTTGGTTCATATCCCTCCTACCCGTAAGAAATAAGAATAAAAAAATATCTTATAGACCTGATGATGAGGAGAGCTCAAGTAGCTTTGAAAGTTTAGATGAATAACCTCAACCTCAAAATTTGAGGAGGTCTACATGGATAAGGTGCAACATAATAGGTTTGGATATTCATTGCATGATTCTAGTTTTATTTTTTCTTTGATTTCTAACACTAATGAGCCTAGGATCATAAAGGAGGCTATGGGTATGCATGATGCAAATTCATGGATAAAAGCTATGGATGAAGAGATGGTTGCATTAAAAGGAAATAACACTTGGAATTTTGTGCCCTTTCCTAATGGACATAAACCCATTGGTTGCAAATAGGTGTTCAATATTAATTTATTAATACTTATGTTGCAATTTCTTGCTCATATTAATTTGTCATCTAATATGACTTGGCACAGTGATTTGTTGACATATTGGGATGCGACATGGATTTTGTGGTCCCAACAAGGCAATTTAGGCATCCCACTTTGGGAAGATGTTCTTTGACATGCGCCATCATCTTTGAGGGACTCTATGATGATCTTATGATGAATTCTTATGGAGATCTTATGATGGATTCCTATGACGATCTTATGATGCGTAAGAGCAAGATTCTATGACAGGTTGGACAAGTGTTGGAAGGAATATTTGTATGGGGAAAGTGGGCACCCAAGTTTGACCTATGACAGGTTGTAAGAGAATGTAAGAGGCATCTTCTATTTTTAGTCAGTTATGACAAATTCTTATAGCTATAAGAGTTGTCATATATGACGGATTCTATATAATAAGGAATCTATTATACTTATTAGGGGAAAATTCAAGGTGCTCAAGCATGGAGAAATGTAAGGGGGTAAGGAATCATAGGACAAGTGTAACAAGAGTCAACTATGTGTTGGAAAAATGTGCCACATGGATTTGGACGCCCATCTCTAGTAGCTTGCTTTAGAAGCTACCTTCATGCGTGTTTTTCTCTATATATCGGATGTCTTCGAGTGGGTTTAGTATGTTGTATTTTCTAGTGTGAGAATAGCTCCATAAAACAACATTTGTGTACTCTTGGAATAACTTACATTGCAAGTGTGTTGTAATCAGTTGATTAAATAATACAATGTGCAGGTTTTGGAGTGTGGGGTTTTCCTCCCGAAAGGGTTTTCCTGATGTATATCTTGTGTTGTAAGATTTTGATACTTGCATGTGTTGTTATTTTAATAGTCTTCCTATTGTGCATCTCTCGTAATAACTGAAAAATAATTGTACATCTCTCCTCTTAGATCAGTGTTAGGAAGCATTTTTGTGTACCTTGCTTCCTTTCAATGCATACAAAAACTAAATGACACAAGAAATGAAAAATATATTATTTATTGATTTTTCTTTTGATTTGATCTATGGACCCCAAATTCTTAAGGCTAAGATAGTCTCCCAAGTGCCACAAGTGTTAAGCCTAGGAAGAATATCACAAAACCTAAGTTTAGGTTGGGCAACTTAGGATGAATTATTGAGGTGGGTAAGACCTCATTCACTTCTAGTTTTGCAAGACTAAGGGAGGTTTCCCTAAGTGTTGAACTAACTAAGGAAACAATGATTGAATGCTTTCCTTGCCACAAACTATACCTGTTGCACAATGTATCTAAATATTAGTGTCACAATATACCTATTGTGTTGGTTTGGATATGCAAGGCTATACACCTTTATATAATAGAAAATTATTATCATGTAAAGAGTGTTAGATAGTGATAATGACACATATTGCTATTATATAACCTCATACATAGAAGCATGATAAAATTAACATCACAACTGAATAAAGTGATTATAATTATTTTGTTTAATGTGTTGGGTGATGAGAAATGGATCTTAACAAACCAATGTTGATTCCAATTTGGGCCACAAAGTTATTAATTCATACAAAACTTGTAATGATTGAAACCTTGATATGGAAACTTAATGAATATTTCAAAGAAGACTATGCATCTCAAAATATATAAGAAAACTAGATTATACACATGCATACTAAGAAACAACAAAAAAATGCATAATATTTAATGAGTCTACTTATTAATTCATAGATAAACTTGAACATTCCCTTCACTATTATGAATAGACACTATGCAAAGTATTTGAAAATTTTTTATGATGTTATGGTTGACAAACTAGTCATATACATACATGCATACATGCATACATACATACATGCATACATACATACATACATACATACATACACATAGATATACATATATATACATATGTATGTATGTATATGTATATGTATAGATGTATATATGTATATATATGTATGTATATGTATATATATACATACATACATATATATGTATATGTATATATATACATACATACATATATATGTATATATATGATCACTTTGTCAACCATAACACTATAAATTTTTTGCAAATATTTTACATAGTGTCTATTCATAATAGTGAAGGGAATGTTCAAGTTTATTTATGAATTAATAAGTAGACTCATTAAATATTATGCAATTTTAGTTTTTTCTTAGTGTAGACACTTAAAATTGTCTCGAGCTCATGATGCCTTTTTATGATTAATTTATCATCTAATTCTTTGCCTAATCATAATTCTTCATCTAACCTCTAATCTGATTTCACTCTCTGTACACACACATAATTAATTTTTATTATTTAATTATACTAATGTCTTTCATTTCATTAATCCATCTGATTAAATAACTATTACTTAATTATTTAATTAAATATTCATGGTTTAAAAATAAATAATTTTTAATTTTCAAAAACTGAACTCTTAAATCTTTCCCTATTTTTCTCACTTCACTCTTCACTACTGAATTTGACACCATTTTCCGATGGCCGTTCATCGGTCGTTCGACAAATCTTTGTCGGAAACACGATGAAATGGCGAAAATATTTGCGTCGCTGTTTTTTTGTCGAAAGGCCGACAACGAATTAAATGTTGAAATAATGGTGAAGAATTGTCGGTCGTTGGCATCGTGAAATGGCTCGGACTTTTGTTAGAATATTGATGAACACTTCGTGTATCCACTAAAGAATTACACCAGAAGTTCGTCGCCAGTTTGATGAAATGGGCAAGGAGTAGTGTTGAAACAACACCAGACGTTCGTCGCCATTTCGACGAAATGGGCAAGGAGCAGCGTCGAAACAACACCAAAAGTTCATTGAACATGCGACGAAATAGGCAAGTAGTAGCGTCAAAACAACACCAAGAGTTCGTCGACTTTGCAACGAAAATACCAAGGAGTAGCGTCGGAAGAACACCAAAAGTTCATCGAAAGTGTGACGAAATGGGAAAGGAGTAGCGTGGAAACAATGCCAAAAGTTCATCAAAATTGTGACGAAATGGGCAAGGAGTTATGACGAAACCTTCATTGTAGCTATAGTAATTTCATCGAACCTTTTTGTTGATTCATCAGTGGTTTTTGTTGAAATTGAGATGAAGCATCAATTTAAAAAAAAAATATATTCATGGAAATGTACCATTGCGAAGACTGACGACTAATCATACATATAGACTGCATATTGGTTTGATGCTTCAAACGATGCATTTCTTCTATTGAAAAGTGCATTACCTTATTGAGCTTCTCTTTGTTTTGAGAATAGTTTAATATTCTCTACTTAATAGGGCCAACCACATGACGGTGGAAGCTCATTTGGCCTTTCACCCCCCCCCTCACATCACTCTCAATTCCCCATACCTAATCATATAACATTAATCATTCATTCATCCATTAATAACATATAAAATTCATTCATTAACATATAACATTCATTAATTAACATATTCACATTCATTCATTAACATATAATATTCATTCTTTCAGTTTTTACATATTATCAAAAATGTGGTTGTCATGATATGATTACAATCACTTTTTTTTTTGTTTCTTTTTTAAAGCTACATAAATTGAAGTGGAGTATGTTTTCTAAATCATCTGTCCCCCCTTTAGTTGTTCTGCCCTCTACTCGTGATCTTAATGTACACCTAGTCATCTACTCATGACGTGGACGCCGTTGCAAGGGGATTCTTTTGCAATAAGAAGAAATGTTAAACTGATATGTTTTATTATTATTGTTACAAGTATTTCATTAATTAAAATAACATTAAGTGGTTCTCTTTACGATGGGTCCACATCATGTTTCTAAGCTTTTGTAATAGAATCATGCTCAACATGTTGAACACCCTCTAAATCCTGATCTGCGGTTGAAACATGAAAGGTTACATTAATTAATACACCAATTGAAATTAAATATGTTTAAGAGAACATGAGGGTGGTCCTCTTTACCTGATGGGGCCACATCATGTTCCTGATCTTCTCTAGCCTGATCATACTCAACACATTGATCACACTCTACATGCTCTAAGTTGAAACATGAAAGGTTACATTAATTAATAGACCAATTGCAATTAAATATGTTTA
>VDFB02106682.1:0-22424 GCA_007258455.2 Sequoia sempervirens | reverse complement strand
AGGGCACTAAATTTCAACACTCTTGCACGTGCAGGAAAAGCAACTAACTCCTAAAAAGTGAACTTTGCAATTTTTTTCCTTTTTGCAAATTTCAAAAGGTGAAAAGACTAGACACTCAAAATGAGTTTTTGAGGTTTGGGACTGTGCATGAGGGCAAGTAAGATTCACCTCATTTTATGTTTTTAGAGAATGTAGTCCATGAAATAGTCAAGTTTTGTAGGGGTTATCCCATGAATTAAGCACAATTGAATTCGAGGATAATACAAACACACACACACACACACATATTAAATACCTAGGTATTCAAATGCATACTAATCTCTAATTTTATCAACTGCTGCTACTTATCTGAATACCAAATTTATTTTTGATTGCTTCCATGTGTTCCAATACTCAAAAATATATTCTTGATTTCTCAATTATTTTCCATATGATCATAATGCATTAATGTAACTACTGCTATAATAAAAAATATTCATTGTATTTCTTCCCTCCTTTTCTATTCCTATCCATGTGCCCCTTCAAGATGACCCCACCTTCCTAATATCCATATGATGGGGCACATCTCTTTGAAAAGAGTTGTCTTTTAAATGGGCATGTTTTTTTTCCCATCGTTGTCTCTTAATGTTTTTAATTAATCTTTATTGTTGTTTTATTGTTGCCTTATATTAATCATTGTCCTTATTAATGATTGCGGTTTATCATACCATTTTTTATAATTGTATTTCCCTTTAATATATATATTATTTCATATTTTATATTAATATATTATATGTTTTCTTCTTTTAATATATTTATTTTTTTATATTAGTTATATATATATATTTAATATTTATAGTATTATATTATAATAATTATAATTATAATAGTACTAAATTGTTAATATTTATATTTATTGATATTTTATTTTATTTATTTATTGGCATTTCAATGCTTTATACTTTAGTGTTGCAATTTTGGGGACATGAAAATCAATAGGAAGATATAGAAATGTACGTATGGATTTATATTGCAGAAAAAGAGCAAGAACATGTATCATTTGGTCCATCTTTGGCATAGAGCATTATTATGTGATGTATGATTGAGTCACTTGCTATGGGAATTGGGAAATTATATAATGATATGACCCTTGCACATTTGTGTATGTTTGCACACTGCTGGTTGGTAATGATTGGTATAAAACCAACACTTAACAACGAATTTCTATTGTTATATTCAATTAGACTAAGTTTTATAAATAGGACTATGGTGTAAAGAGATCTATCAAAAATATCATACAAGAGGAGTGAATGAGCTCCCTCTAATATTGGTGGGTGGACTACAAAGCCTTTGATTTCCTACGAACAAATACGTAGGCGGGGTCATCAAGTGTGAACCCTCGAGGTTTAGGTCTGGGTCTAAGAATGGCCTTAACCTTGGGAGCTTACCACTCCCATGTGTATGAAATACATGGTGACATCTAGATGATGCTGCCATGATAAATAAAGATGTTTGAAGTTAGCACTTCTAAGCTACATGGATGATGTTCATGATTATGTTTGGTATTTTTTTGGAATTGATTTAAAAAATTGGTAGCAACCAAAAGGCGATTGCTAAAATTGGAAAAATTATTCTTCTCCGAACAAAACCTACAATAAGAGTAAATGGAATGATATCTAGCTTTGGATTTAGCCAATTTTCTCCTATTATGAGGTTGTAGTTTTTTCCTCCACTATGCATATATTGAAGTGTAAATTTAGTTTTTTAATTGGTCTCTTATTTTAGTTTGGTAATGGAAAATAATAGACACCTTATAATAATATTCACAGTGTGTTCAATTATGGTAACAATAGTTACAATATAACAATATTTACAATAGGACAAGCTGGAGGGTGTTCAAAATCTTATGGCTATGGGATCTCTCCTTCAACCCTTGCATGAGGAGGAGGAAATGGAAATATATGTTAAGCAAAGAAGAAATATATTGGAAGCAGAGATCTAGAGTTCAATGGCTGAAAGAGGGTGATAGGAACTCAACCTTTTTCCACAGAATGCCCTGTAGGCATAAGAAAAGAAACACCATCAAGTGCCTGATGAATGAAGACAACCAGGAGGTCATGAAGGTTGATAAAATTGGAGAAATAGTGGAACTCTACTTTAGACAGATTTACTTGGACACTGGTAACTCCCCTTCTGTTGATCTACAGGACAGACTTCTGAGACACCTCCCTTCTAGCATTAGTGAGGAGGATAATTTATAGCTCTGTGCCCTATTTCAGAGGAGGAAGTCAAGGTAGATGTGTTTGCTATGGGTGCCTATACAGCCCCAATGCCGGATGGTTTTCCCTTGGCTTTCTCTCAAGAATACTGGGACATTGTCAGTTATGATTTAGTCATGGCTGTCAAAGACTTTTTTAGAACTGGTAAACTGCTAAAAAAATTGAACAAGACCTTCATTGTTCTAGTCCCTAAAACACAAGATCCAAAGTATATGGTAGACTTCAGGCCTATAAGTCTTTGCAACATTGTTTATAAGATCTTTTCTACAGTCCTTGTCAACTGGCTTAAGCCACTGTTGGATAAGATTATCAACAGATGCCAACATGGATTTGTTCCTGGAAGACAAATCTTGGATGTTGCTATTACGACTCATGAAATAATCCACTCCATTGAGAAAATAAAGAATCAAGGTATGACTTTCAAATTAGACATTTCTAAAGCCTATGATAGGGTCATATGCAAATTTCTTTATTCAGTTCTTGCTAAATTTGGGTTCAATGATAGGGTGATTGGTATTGTTAGAGAATGTGTGGAGACAGTCCAATATTCCATTTTGGTCAATGGGATTCCTTGGGGGCTCTTTAAGGCAGGCAAAGGCATTAGGCAAGGGGATCCTCTATCTCCATACCTATTTATTATGGTTGCTAAAGTGCTTGGTAGGAAATTTTTATCCTTACTTCACTCTGGGAAGATATAGGGAATTAGAGCTACCTCCACCCTTCCTCCCTCTGTTATTTAGCAATTTGTGGATGATACCTTCCTTTTTGGAAATTCTTCTGTGATCGAAGCTAAAGAATGGAAGAGCTTCCTTCAAGATTATGCCAATGGCTCTGGGAAATGTATAAATTATAATAAAAGTAATATCTATTTTTTCAATACGAAAGCTAATCTTCAAGCTAAGATATTATCTATCCTGGGCTGTCATAGTGCTACTCTTTCGGGGATTTACCTTGGTCTACCCCTCACTATCAAGGAAGTTACTCACAACTTCTGGAACAATATTTTAGAGAGAATACAAAAAAAGCTTGTTGGTTGGAAAGGTAAACTCCTTAGTAATGCTGGAAAATTACAACTCCTCTAGGCCTCCCTCCAAAGGATCCCAGTCTACTTCCTATCTCTCTTCAAAATTTTGGGCTCCATGGCTGAAAAACTTGAAAGAATCGAAAGAACTTTCCTTTAGACTGGTGTTGAAGAGAAGAAACGACTCGCTCTTGTGAATTGGGACACTGTCTGCCATCCTAAAAGTCAAGGGGGTCTTGGGATTAGGAAGATCACCAATTTGAACAAAGCTCTCATCGCTAAGGTTGGTTGGAATCTGGTGTTGGGAAAGGTTGAATGGTGCAATATAATGAAGGCTAAATATCTAAACCACAGACGCTTTTCCAGGGCCCTGGACCTGATGGGCCTCCCATCTGGGTCAAAAATTTGGAATAATATTATAAAATGTAGATATCTATTGAAGGAAGGTATTAGATGGAAAATTAGGAATGGGAGATCAATAAGATTCTAGGAGGACTGTTGGCTTGGGGGCAAACCCCTGGTTGACAACAATTTCAATATTTTGTGAGAGCATGCTAAAGAACATGTTGGTATTTATATTGCTGACTATACTTCACCCAAAGCGAAATGGAAAAATCTGGAATTGAGTTTCTTGGATAGGCCTGACCTCCTCCCTAAGGTTGCGAAGCTCCAAGATCTTTTAAATAAGGTGAGAATTCCTCTCTTTCCTAGGGAAGACATGGTTTTCTGGACAAAGAATCAGTCAAGGGCTTTCACTGTCAAGTCTGCTTACCATCTAGTGCTTAAGTTTGATGGAGATGAGTATTACTATAAGGTGTGGAACTCTCAACTCATCCCCAAAATCAACTTCTTTTGGTGGGCCTCCATTCATGGTAAAATTCTAACTATTGATAAACTTGTCAAAAGAGGCTTCCAATTTTTCAATTGGTGCACCCTCTGCAAATCAGAGGAGGAGACAATTTCCCAGCCCTTTATCCACTGCTAGTTTGCTTCCCAAGTCTGGCAGAATGTCTTACAAAAGCTCAAAATCCATTGGGTCTTTGATAGAAATATTCATCAATTTGTCATTAATTGGAGATGTCCCTCAGAACACCCTTTAATTAGGCAACTTTGGCATCTTATTCCACCTCACATTTGTTGGTGCTTGTGGAAAGAAAGGAATAATAGGATTTTTAGAGAGAAGGAGAGTAGCGTGGACAATTTTTTGTTAATCCTCAATAAGCTCCTTTTGGATAAGATTTTGATCTACTAGTGGAAGATCTCCAGTTGCCCTCCAATGAGTTGGGATAAAAATATTTCCACAATCTAGAAATTGCCTAGTGACTTCAAGAAGTTTGATAACTCCAAGAAAATTGTCAGGAGCAACATGAAATGGAAAACTCCAAAACCACCTTGGTTTAAGTTGAATTTTGATGGTGCAGCTAGGGGGAAGGCTGCTGGAGGTGGTATCATTATAGACCATAATGGTTGCTTAGTTGCTACCTTCTTAGGGAACTTGAAGGATCTCACTAGCAACCAGGCAGAAAGTATGGCTCTCCTATGGGGCCTCAAAATTGTGTTGTTAATCGGCATTAAGTCCATGAAAATTGAGGGTGACTCACAGCTGATTGTGGAAGCCATGAAAGGAACGATGGGTGCTAGTTGGTCCATCCAAGGGATAATTGAAGATATTCACTCTCTTCTTTTGGGGCTTAGGGAGTTCACCGTTCATCATATCTACCAGGAAGGAAATGAGGTTGTTGATAGTCTGGCTATGACTAGGCTTGATTGGGAAGGGCTACGGTGCTGGAGGAAAGAAGAGTCTTTACCCCCTTCGACAGTGGCACTTCTAAGAAAGGATCTTAACTATATTCATCATAACTCCTAAATTTTTTTCCTTAACTTAGTGTGGCTGTTACTTAACTTTTGTTAGTAATGTTAGTGGGAGTTTTTATTTTAATTATTGGTCGTTGTGTGGGAAGATTACAGGGGAGATTTTTCCACATGACAGATCGCCGTCGGGAGTCATCTTTTTGTTCCTAATGACAGATGGGGTCATTATTTTTTGAACTCCCTTGAAATTCGCGATGATTTTTTCTGCCTTGCAAAATTTTTTCTATTTTTTGAGCGAGCTAGATTTATTTCCACTATCATTTCTCTTCGTGCCCTAGAATTTTCGCATGAGGCTACTGCTAAGCCTGCGCTGGCCATGGGAAGTTGCATTTATTGTTATTTTTTACGACCTTACAAGTTACCTTTTTTTGACCATTTCTCTGTGGTTGTTTCTAGATTTAGTTTTCTCTATATCCACTCTATTTCACCTTTCATTGTTCTGGATTTTAGCAAATATTGTGTTGGCACTATGGGTGGGGACCGCGTGCATGTGGAGCCAGATAAGTGCGATGAATGGAAGGTGGAAGCCATCATTTGGCATATTTGCAAGGAGGGTGGAATTTCTCAATATATGGAATCCATGATTGGCCATGACAAGGGTCTCTCCAAACAATTTGTCACCTCTTGGAATGCTAGAAGGGTCACCATTGGTGGCATTTCCTTCGAAATCGATGAGGTCATTGCTAGGGCCATGGGTCTTGCTTTGGATGGGCGTACATGGAAGAAAACAACAAAGTTACTAACCAAACCAACCTCAACCTATTCTTCTGGGGCGATGAGCAACTTGTTAAACCTCATGGAGGCTATGACCGTGAGGCTCTTCCTGAGCCATGGGACAAAATTTGAATGGTGGTGATGAAATATTTCACTCTTGAAGGAAGGTACGGTGTGTATTAATACTACCACTTCAATTTCCTCAATCACCTTAGAAACCACCATAATATTTCTATTCCGTTCTTTCCCATTCATTCTCTTAGAAGTATTGTGAGTGATGCGGTTGAAGCCATGAATTCAAACAAAAATTTCACCATCCTTCACCAAGGGCTTATGTTCAGACTCTTCCATTCTCACCTGGCCCTCTACCCTCCTTGACCCATCACTATTGAAGAAGCTCTTCGACCCATTGCTTTGGAAGAGGCTCAAGTTTCTTCTGCTCCCGATTTGCTAGCATTATGGACACCCCTAGCCCTAGCAAGAAAAAATGCATCAAAAACCCAGCTTTGAAAGCCTCTCCACAGGACATCCCCATCTCAGGGGCCTGTGGTGAAGAGTAAATATAAAAAAACGTATAGCCCCCACCCTGAAAACTAAGGCCAAAGCCTCCAAGAAGATAAAATTTTGACTCTAGTAGATTGATTCCGACATTGAGATCATTGAGGAGACTAATACCCCTCGCAGGTCAAATAGACTAGTAATCAAGCAAGAAAAAGTGAAGAGTTTTAAGGATGCCTCAGATTCTAATAATGGGAATGTGAGTGAGAGTAAGAGTCAGGAGGAGAAGGAGGTGGGGGAGGAGGCCCTTTCAGTTTCTGCTAGTAGCTCCTCCCATGTTTCTAAAAGCCTGAAAAGGGGCCCTGCTATCATTAAAATCAAGGAGGTCAAGTCTTGAGCCTCAAACGTTGCTGAAGGTAAGGCTCCCATGGTGGAAGCCTACAATAAATAGGATGTCGTTTGGGAGGAGGTTGACAACCAGAAAAGTAAAGTTCAGAGCTTGGAGAAAAGGTTGCAGGAGGTTACACGCTTTTCTTTGAAGATTATGCATAGGTCTGTAACTACGTTATGTCTGCTGCAGAAGGAAAATTCTGTGGACGATGAGGAGGAAGAAGCAAGTAAAAAAGAACTGCTTAAGTTCCTCATTGAAGATTGGGCTACCATAACTCTTGTTAAACCATGTAGTGGGAAAAAGGATTAGTTCTATGGGGTTTAGGTTTTTTGACAGGGACTGGCTGAATCAACCTTCGATTTTGTTTTTTTTGGCTAAAGAAATTGTTAATGTGTTTATCTTACTTTATGACTAGTATGACCCTTGGTGGTCTATGGCTAAGACTATTTTAGATCATGCTTTCATGATGGACATTACTAGTAGTTTAGTTCGTTTATGTGTTTTTTGGATGTTTTTGATATGATATGCTTTGGATGATGGTCTGGTTCTTGACCTTCTGTCACTGTTCTGCTAGTGTTACTCCGTTGTGGATGGACAGTGGCGCCTTGTACTAAAGGGACAACACCCTTGTTTTGCTTCTTTATATATATAAAACATAATAATAAAATAAAAAATAATAAAAATATAATATAATAATAAAAATAAAATGTTAATAATACAATAATACAGTTAAATAGACACCTTCGAAGATGTTTCTTGGTGTATTTTATATAGTTTATTTTGAAGATATGCTAGTTTATAATCTTGTATTCTTATATGTAATTGTTATACCATTTTAATTATTTTTAAATAGAATAAAATATTTGAATTGGAAAAAATATTATTATAAGTAATATTGTTAGAAATGTCCATCTTTATATATATATATATATATAACCTTCATTTGCTAATCATTTTATACTAGTATTTTATTTTTTGATTGTTTAAAAAAAATAAAGATTTATTTTGACTTGTTAGCTAAAGTTGTGTATTTCTTTATAAAATTTGACAAATAATATGAATCTTGATTAATTTTGACTTAACACTTCTTAAGGGTTTGACTTAGTTTTACTTTACTTATTATTTTGTGAATTTCTAGGTTGGAATATTTGAACCTAATTCAAATCTATAGTGAAGATCTTAATCCTCAAAATTGTAAAATCAATTGAATTGTGGGTTGAAGCATATTTTCCCTACTATCTATTACTTTTTTATTTGAAAGAGGAATATTCAAATTTGAATGCAATTTAGGAGAGCCAACTAAGAATCACCACAAAAGATCCATCAACATTTGTAAGCGCAAAAGGTACACACCTTACACTTTTTCCTTTGAATTTTTTGATTATCCTTGACTTGTTTGTGACAAATGTAAGTACAAGTGAGTTTCTACATAAAATGTTACAAAATAATTTGAACCTAACCTCGTACATCCCAAGAGTCCCATCCAAGCTTGATCTATAATTTATCTACACCTCTATTTAGGTATAAATCCATTGGTCAAAAAATGAACTTAGTTTACATCCATACTATTGACACCCACTCTTAAATTTAAATTTAATCCTCAAACCAGGCCTAATCCCCTTCCTACTAGTAGTTATTTGTTGAATTAAGCAAACCACACTCAAATTTGGGCATTGACAAGTGTAAAATGACGACCCCTTGTTAACTACTCACATCATCAATAAGAGAATCATCACACAACATTGTATCAACACTTACATTAGCATTGCTTGGCATATCTTCCAAGTCTATCAAAACCATTGACTCAAATCCAAGGGCTTGACCAATGAGAACTTCAGATCCTTGCTTACAATGGGTTCTCCATTGGGAGTTTATGTATCGAGGTAAATAGATTCTAGGCCACTAGAAGCATGTAGGTCATTTATGTAGATGTTGGCCATGTTTTTGACCTAACCAATTTTAAACTTCCTATGCACCTCCATAAACTCTAACCTGCCAAATCACAAAAACAATTAATTCTAAAAAATATGTAATAGCTAGTATCAAATCCTTTTTCAGGATCATTCTCAACTACATTTTATTTTATGTGGCCAATTTTCATGCCATATGTAATATCTTATTGTTTGAGGGATTTTAAAATTTTAAGTTTCTAATCTGCAAGTTGCAAATAATGTTAAATTGTGGATTTTGAGCATTCAAAGTAGAATCAATTTTTGGGTTTTGTTCTAAACAATCCATACATCATTCTTTCAAAATTTCATGGAAATTTGAGCTTTCAGTTGGAAGATATGGAATTTTTCATCTTCAAGCTCAAAGGGGTATTTAGTCTCAAAGCCTAAAATTTCATAAAGTTAAAAATTATTGTCAGAGTTTGACAAAGTTGTCATAATCACCTAAAATCCCGACACCAATTCTTAAGCCAAAATAAATATAGAAATTTGGACATCGAAGAATTTGGAAGGTTCTTAAAGCATCATCAACACCCACCATGTTGTTAGAAACCATTATTAGTACTTTCCGTCAGGCAATACTATTGCAATGAGTTTTGTTTTTTACAGTTAATTAGTTATTAACAAGTTAGCTTTCAACCAATCAAAAACAATATTTTTTTTAAAAATAAAATAAAATTCAATTTTGTAAAGTTGACTTGTAAAATATTTAACTTTATAAATTAGAAAATTTACTTTTTGTGAATATGATTGGCTAAAAAGTTGTGTTATTAATGAATTTTTAGGAAAAGCGAAATGATCTATTATTTTTCCTATTTTTGAGAAAATTGAACTGTTATTTTGCCTAATTTTTAAGAAGGTTGAAATATTATTTTTCCTATTATTAAGTACATCTCAAACTTCTCCATTAAACTTTTGGGCTGCTGGATGAGTAGTAGGTGTCATCGTCTATACTCACCCCATTTTTTCAGCTCACATTTTGACATAGAAAACCTAAAGTGGGGAAAGAATAAATATTAAATGTGCAGAAGTCGTTGAGTATGTGCTTAAATTTTTCGTTTTTCTATGGATTTGAATACGGCTAGGTGATCTAAATATTTTAAGCTCTTTTGACATAGAAAACCTAAAAAAGAATAAATATTAAATGTGTAGAAGTCATTGATATGTGCTTAAATTTTCTATTTTTTTATATGGATCAAATACACTTAGTGATCTAAATATTTTAAGCTCTTTCACGAAGCTTGCCATTGAATATTTTGTTTATCATATGGATATTGATTTTCAAATTCGTCTCATACACTTTATAATCTTCATTAGAAAACATATTGCTAAAGATTCTCTCCCAAATACAAATTTATTGAAAACCACACAAAGGGGATAGGACTTTGATTAGTGTGTTTTAGATTTCAAAACATTTCAAGACGTGTTTTAATTTTTTTTTAAAAAATTCTTCCAACGTTTGAGTATATGTTCTAAACTCTTTTTAGTAAGTTGTACTTTTGACATACGCAATACATGACAATTAATAGATTTTTTTTTTAATTTCACATAAATTATACCATACATATTGTTATTTAACAAAACTATTATATATAAACTTTATGTTTAAATATTATTTAATTCTTTCTAATAATTATATTACATAATCGGATCATTTTATTTAATATAAAAAAAATATTATTTAAATTTACATTATATAATCAATAAATATTAGTTAATTTAATATAATCAATAAATTTATATTAGATAAATTTTATTTTTATATAATAGTTATCATTTTTTTCTTCTAATTATATTATACTATCATTTGATTTGATTTTGATTTTTTTGATTTTTATATTATCTTTCTAATATTTAAAATTTTAGTATGTATTTATTTTTATATAAGTTAATTGATTTTTATATAATATAAATAAAATACAATTAATAATTATTAATATTAATATAAATGCATGTAACTATTATATAGACATGCATTATCTTACAATTTACATTATAATGATTAATATATTATTATAATTTTAATAAAAATTAACATTAATATAACATTTTAAAATGATTATGTTAATACTATAATTAACAAAACTCGCATTGAATTTTATTCACATTAATAAAACTTATATTTTTTTTATTAAACTAAAATACTATAAAGACAAGTAGTAGCCACTACATGACACTAGTTAAAGATTGATACATCATCTTCAAACACGTAAAGTAAGAATTTTTTTTTATCGACACTTACATTGGTTTTATAACCATTCAATGCCCTCACATATCATTCATTTCATGGAAGAAAAGTCAAAACAAGGCCTGGCAATATTTTTCTTAGTTATAATAATGTGGGCGACGTCTGAAGTGGTTCCCACAACCACTAAAAAGGCTGATACAATGTTCAAGGGAAAGCATATTCGTAGAGTTTGTGACCACTAACTATGAAAGAATGGAGGTATAATGGTAATACATGAGATTGCTGGACAACATTTTACAATAAGATACTCAAATTAAAAGCCAATGTGACGCAGTTCCTTTAGATTTGAATCTCAAGCCAGACATGGTCAATGTCGCTGGTATATTAATGGGCTTACCTTGTGTGCCATGTAAATTTTTGAGTCAAAAGAAATGACTATAGCTATCTTGAGAAAATATGAAATGGAAGAAGTCGGCGTAAACATCTTCAATCCGTTAAACTATGAGCAAAGTCATGATTCTTCAATTAGGAAAGCAGTTTTAAGGATGTCGAAATATATACTTAAGATATCACAATTTAATAGAGAGCCTCTACTCCAAAAGTTTGGGTTTTCACTAGAATTTTGGTGGCTAGTTTTGTCATTAAAATTATCCACACAAGTGCATCATTTTTTTTAATTAAGAGGGGTAAACTCTTTTGATCTGGATCTATGAATTAGTGAGATCAGAAATGAGGTACCTCATCCCTATGAGTGCACGGGTTCTTGGGAAGAGCAAATACCGTGTGATAGATAAATGGTGCGCCATAAAAAGACTATAATGGATTTTAATGTAGAGGAATTTCACAATGTAATGAGTGGGGGATTTGCTTTGAAATGAAACATGTTGCTTGTCTAATAGTTGTGAAACAGGGATTTCTAGACTCCACTATGGCTTAGGCTAAAGTCGAATTCCAGCGAGAAATCTTATATCTATCACAAATTATATCTTTAAAATAATTGTCCTTAGAACCTCAGAAAGATGCCTATCATGCTGAAAAGTTGCTGGAAGGTGTGTAATGCGGTGAGAAACTTTGATCGTGAAATGACCTTTTACCCAAGCATATGTTCAAGCCAACTTTCAGTTTCTTCAATATTTGTTGTAGGCGTCATAACTTTGTGGGAAATTCCCCCCATGGCTCCTAAACAATGACATTGGCTTGATGATTTAGCATGTCACGGGGAATCATATGTTGTGATTTTTTTGATGCTATACATCACACAAGTTATGCTGAGAACCTTCAATATGCCAAACCAATACTGGATTATTAGAAACAATTGAGTAGTTTGTGAATTTGGACAAATCCATGCAGGCAATATTTTCCTTGTATAGGAAAGCAATCTCTAGATAAATTCTGTCTCCATTTGATGAAAATAGTATGATCCCCTATTTGGATATGGCAATGCATCTAAACATAACAGTTTGATGCTCATTTTCTTCCCAAACTTTTGACCTTGTTGAGAAACGAAGAAGTCTCTTAAAAAAACCATCATCATTTGCTTCAATTACTGAAATTGGAATATGAAGAGAAACTTTGAACATTACATACCAAGGACATCCCCTTTCTCCTGCCATTTTCGAGCTGAGGCATACTATTCTATTATAAAGTTTATCTTTATAATATTTTAAATATTATGTGCACAAAGTTTCCTTTCTAATCAATTTTGTAAAACTTATAAAATGACCAAGAAAAGGAGGTTGGTTACAGGGAAAATTTAAAAGACTCCCTTCATTGTTTATTTTAAAATCTAAAGAAAGGAAAAAGGGATTCAAAAGGTCACCACTAGAAAACAAAAGAATGAATAGATAATGTCAAGAAATGGTTACATAAACCAAAAGGAATGGTTACATAAACCAAAAGGAGGTTTTTCTGGGGAATATTAGTTATTGTAAAACTGGAAAAGGGGGAGGGATCATTCTTTCAGTTCTTGGGGGGAAGAAGGGAGCAGTTTTTATTTCTTAAACACAGTTTGCTATACAAAGATTTTGAGTCTGTGAACTCATTATTTTTGCATTGGAGGAATAAAAGAGACATTTTAAATATTTGTATATTTTTATGTTCCTTTTTATTGCATATTTCCTATGTGTCTTTTGCAATCATCTTGTTGGTTGTTTTTCTTGCAACCCCCAATCCTAAGGAAAATCACAATGCCTAAACCATGGGATCAAGAGGTTTTAAGACAAAGGTCTAGCACTATCATCACATCAGGGACAAGAAAGGCCAATGAACAAGGCTATAATCAACCTTTCACACTTTGAGCTCCACAAGACTCAGGAGCGTGTTCCTATTCAAGGATTTGCACATATAATAAAACTTGCACTAAACAACACATTGCAGATTTCTAACGTGTGAATGGTTCTCAGATGAATGTATAAAGGGTGTTATACATTTAATTACATTTTCGGCATGATCCCTTTTCACCTTGAATCAACACTGAGAATAGATAAATTAAGAGAAATATTCATCTTGAAAATACATGGAGTTACAACTAGATCATTCCCAAGCATAACCCCTATGGTCTTTAATCTCCATGAAGATATAGAAAACCAAAAATAAGTTAAACATGAAAATAGAAAAGATTCTTGAAGTTTTTCAATGGTGATTCCTTCTAGGGTTTTCTCAAAATAAACATACTAGACTAGTGCCTTGTCCATAATAGAGTCAAAATGAAATAACCTATCTGGTAATAGCTTGAACACAAAACTAGTGACCATTAAACTATTAATGCCTTACAATAATGAGGTCTCTTTAGGACATATCTGTAACATTCTTATAGATCCTGAATGCAACACAATATATTCAACATTTAATCGAGAGCACACTTTAACCTGTTCTTTGAATAAGAGCCATCAACAAAAATACTTATTATAGAAAATGTGCAACAAAAACCATTATAATCCTTGAATACTTTGATTGAAAATATAATGCATACATTTTGAAGACATTACATTATGACATGGTTCATCCCAAGTTGCAAACTGATTTGTTTACCATTAAAAAGTAGATTACAACATTAAACTCTAAAATATGAAGAACTCATAATTATAGAGACTGTAAACCCTGTACAAAAATTATAACACCCTCAACCTAGAGAATTGGAACCCCCCAAATGAAGAAGAGAAAACAATATAAAGAGAAGAAGAAAATTAAAATTGATTCCACAGTTGACACTTGGCACACAGAGCTCCCTTTGATCTGTAATTAATTGGCATTTATAAGATGCTCCTCACTCTTCATTTTTCATCTTCATTTGTAATTGAAGTTTGTGTTTCTTTTAACTTGTAACTCTCGTGCATCATCTTTACCTACCTATAAAAACACATTTACAGCTGCATTTTCACCTAGCACGTGAAAAATTTCACCCTTGGGTAAAAACCCATATAGTAGTATCAAGAAAAATGTGCTTAACTTAACACATTTTACCCATTAAAACCCACAGAATCCCTTTGTTTCCTTTGTGATCAAATCTGACATTTTTTCAAAAAATTAGCTGACAAATATTTTACCTACAATATGTCTGCAACGATCTTGTTCACTTTTATTTGCATCTCAAATATGAAAACCCCATCTCTAAGCCACCATTTGCACCCAAATTAAAACTCGAGCTCATGGAATCTTTCCCATTTATTCTAGAATTGAAATTAGACATTTTTTACATCTACTATGAGTCAAGCACTTCAAAATAATTCAAATACTGTTGAAAAAGGTTTTGAAGGCATGAGAACCATTGTAGGAAATTTTTTGGAAGTTAAAACAACAGTTTTCATCACTTTAATGGTGCAAAAACTCCCCACCAAGCTCCCTCATGTAATAAGAGATTGTTGCAGAGCTATTCTTTGAAGTTGAACATAGATCTGAATGCATAAAATGGTCCTAGAAGCATGCCAAAATATGAGAAAAAACAACAAAAATATGCAATTTGTTGCACATGAAGGAAATTCTAAACCTGCTACCATGATGTTTTTAGGTCATGCAAGAGATTGCCAAGCAGTTTTCAACCTCAAAAGAAACCAAAATGTGCAAATTTTTTTGTTAACATTGCTACCCTAGCGTGGGAAAAGTTGGAGGCAACATTTTAGGCATTTAAAACCTTTATTCTCTATTATTTCAATGGTAAAAATATCCCTCAAAAATCCCTTTTACGTTGCAGGTGCTTATTGCAGCAGTCGGAGCATTCACATTACATTTTACTCTGCTCCTTTCTCTATTTTTTTGCACTAGCTTTTGTTTGTGCGATAGTTGAGGCATGAAACAAAATGTGCAAACCTCACGTGATAAGAGAAAAATCAAATGTTAAACCATTCTCATAAGAGAACCAATTAAAACCATAACCAATAATATCTCATCACAGCCGCCACAACCATCGCAACTTTCATATGGGAAAAGCACTAAAAGATGTGATGGCATGTTAGCTATGCGATGGGAGAAATCCATCATAACTCCTAACACCATCGATGTTTTTCTTTGATTAATGCCTTATACTAATGTGCTTCCTATGGGGCTGGATTAATGAGCACACTCTAAGCATTGACCACTTAGGTGGATGATTTGGGACCCAACTGTAATTTGTCCCTTCTCAGTTGGTCGTTAACCCCATCTGGTGGATGTTTTTTTAAAAAATTGTTTCTCTCGCACATAGCTCAAAACACATCCCGTGTTGCATAAATTTTGGTCGAAATAAAGTGTTTGGTCATGTTTGTAGTGTAAGAAGACTTGGGTGTCCTCACTAGGTAGTTGCAATGTTTCAATGTATGCAACAAACAGGGCTTCAGGGCTTCAACCCAGCTTAGTTCCAGCCTATGCCAAAATGGGAGATTTGGAACAATGTATTGGCAAAACTAGGAAGGATATAGGAATTTTGTTAGATGTTGTAGTTAGTGATGCTCTGGTAGAAATGCATGCAAAATTTAGAAGCAAAGACAAGGCACGTGAATTATTTAATCAAATGCCTAAAAATGGGGTCATATGGAATGATACAATTATAGGATATATGCACAAAATGGGTTTGTTAAAAAGGCTTTAGAAACTTTCAAGCAAATGCAATTGACAGGTGTAAAGATAGAATCCTCAACCTTTACTAGCATCCTCCCTACCTGTGTTGAAATTGGAGCTTTGGAACAAATTGTGCACACCAATCACAGGATAATGATAGAGGATTTTTGTCAAATGTATTTGCAACTGCCCTGGTAGACATGTATGCCAAATGTGGAAGGATAGACAAGGCAAGTGAACTATTTGACATAATGCATCAAAGAAATGTTTTCTCGTGGAATGCCCTAATTGTAGGATATTCACAAAATGGATTTGTTGAAAAGGCTTTAGAAACTTTCAAGCAAATGCAATTGGCAGGTGTAAAGCCAGACTTTACAACCTTTGAAAACATCCTTGTAGCCTGTGTTGAATGGGAGCTTTGGAATAGGGTATGGACATCCATCAAAGCATAAAGGATAGATGAATTTTTTCAGATGTTTTAGTTGCAATAGCTCTAGTAGACACGTATGCAAAATGTGGAAGCATAGATAAGGCACGTGAATTGTTTGACAATATGCCTTAAAACAATTTGGTCTCATGGAATGACATGATTGCATGAACACAATGGATTTGTTGAAAAATATTTAGGCACATGAATTGTTTGACAATGTGCCTTAAAAAATTTGGTCTCAGGGAATACCATGATTGCAAGAACACAATGGATTTGTTGACAAAGATTTAGAAACTTTCTAGCAAATGAATTTGGTAGTTGTAAAACAAGAATTCTCCCCGCCTGTGCAAAATTGGGAGCTTTGGTTGGTAATGAGCATAGACCTATTTTTCTTATTTTTTCATTTTTCCTTTGTATTATCTTTCTAATTTCTCATTTATTAATGAGTTTCTCATATTCTACATTTGAAAGTTTACATTGTCTAACATTTTCTCCTCTACTTTAGTTACTCATTACTACTTTAATATCATAGGTTACATTTATACTAGATAATTATTCACTTTTTGATCATGGTTCCAACACACTCTTATAGAACTATTAAATTTGGGTCAACTAGAAATATCATGTGATTTATCACCACAAAAATCATGTGGACTTTCCTCCTTTTTTTCTTCTACACTCATTAGAATAATTTCCTAGTTTTCCATAGTTATAACATTTTGGCCTTTTGATCCTTCCTTGTTCTTCTGTACCTCTATTATTATTGTGGCAGCATACCCTACCAACTCCTTCTCAATAGTTATCATAGTAACTCTTGGAGGGCCTTACATCTTGAATTTGTGGTACCTCGTAGTGTATATTGTTAAGTGGTCCTATACTTTCTCTAAACTAAAGTTACCACTAGCCATGTGCCAAATAAACATCAAATGCTCTTATAGCTAAATATAATGCTCTATCTACACTCATATCCAAAAAATGCTTCCTTAGTCAATCCATGAACCATTGTGTAACATCCCTCCTCTAAATACTCGAGTAAACTCAAGAATTTACTAGAAGGTAAATAAACTTAGTAAACATGAGAGAGATTTTCTTTTATATTTAAATAACATTTGCATAAGCACAAGAAATAAAGTACAACTTTTCTAGATAATTTCAAACTTGAAATCATACATAATCACAACTAGAATCAAAGAGAAGTCCTTACACTTTCCTTTTATATTACATAAAATGCACTTGGAAAAAAGAATAGTTTTGCCTCATAAGTTTGACTGTCGTTAGCCATAACATGGAGTACATTGCATATGGAATGCTGATATATGTCTTCACGAGCCTTGGTGAGTCTTCTGCTTCTGAGGGAGAGCATCATCCGAGTGCTTTTCCTCCAACCACAAACCGGAGGTTCCCCGCCCACCTTCCTTTCTAGAAGTGGCCCTACCCTTCATGAATGGTATAGATATAAGGAACTATCAAGTTTCTCCATCTAAGTCCTAGTGATGTGTCCTACAAAACTCAATCGACCATACAACTCTAGACCCTGTCTATCTAACTATGATCATTCTGATTGGTCATTTCATCTACACACACACCACTGACTTGTCTTAGAAACTATCTCATAATATAGTTTTACTTACTTTATTTGGTACTCTAGACACAAACTTGTCTGTACTAAAAATCCATTCTATCCATTTTGACTTAGAACTAATCCTTAATCCAGGATATACATGTAATGCAAAGATTTAGGTATTTCTAACCTTTTTAAGAGTCTCTCATTACATACTTGCAATTTCTAGGGTTTATGACTTTCTGTCATTTTACTCTCTAATTCAAATATCAAATATCTTTGATGCATTAAAATGAGTTTCAACATTATCATGGAATCTCTTAAAGTGTTACAAAGACTCTTCCTATCTTGTTCTATGGTTTTCTCAACCTTTCATTGTCGATCAAATGTGATTTTCTCGACCTTTCACTATCAATATATATTTATACATACATACAATGTCATATCCAACATAAGAGTTATAGATTTCCTATATCCTCCTTGTTTCAATACTAGGGTTTAGCCTCTCTAACCCAATACATGGAAATATAAAACATCCTTGTTTTCCAAAGGAAATAGTATAAGTGTAACAAAACATAAGAACAAATACTTCTAGCCTTTCCTAAACCTCTTGGCATTGCGCTAGTTCACATTACACGTAACATGAATAAACATAGTATTCAAGGTATTTCCTCACCAATATAATACCTAAAAGAATACTATCATTCCATAATGCTCAAGGTTAGATATTAGGAACCCTTAGGTTAGCCATCAGAGTATCTGGTGTTGTGTCCTTCCTAATGTCTCATGGTCACACAACTATAGATCCACTCTAACTATTTATGAAACTAATGGAAACACTAGGCCATCTAGAGCACTGTGGACCGAAAATACATGCAAAGATGGGTGCATTAATTTGGCCAAAGATTTTCATGCCTAAACATTATGCATTAAATGTTGTCATATGTCCACCACCCAGACTCAAATTATAAGATGTCATGTCCTACAGTAAGTTCAAATCAACGTTTCTCTCTAGGTCTAAAATAAGTGGAATCAATTTGATTCATTGCCCATATCAGGACACTCAACTTCCATCATTGGTTGGTTATGACTAAAAAAGTCACTTTTGTAACGAGGAACTTGTGACTCCTCGCCACCTTGTTCCATCTTTCAAATCATATCAAAATTGACCATTCTTGGTCTAGGATAATTAAGTTTCGATACATCTAAGTCCAATCCTTGGACACTTGATTGTTATCTCGAAAATCCATACTTAGGTTCTTGGTTTCATAGACACTCAGAACTAGTGACTCCATGTCACATTATCCCTTTTTCTTGAACAATAAGTACATTCTTGTTTCAAAACTTGCCCTACCCGGTCAATGTTTACTTTGTTTACCTATTGTCATGTTAAGAATCAATACATAATAAATATAAAATGCTCAAATCAAAATATATTTTGAAGGTTCGTAAAGACTCATAGAGTTGAACCCCTCTAAATTCTTCTTTAAAAAACTTTCATAAATTCTAAGTATAAAAACATAACTGCCATTTATAAAGTTGGAATTTATCATATATAAGTTACCACTAGCTTCTAATATAGCTAGGGTAGATTCTAATAGTAAAGGATATTTCAAGACTTTACATCTTGTGGGAACAAGACTACAGTCACAGTTGTCCAGAAAGCATTACTATGATAGTAAAGAAATAGGACTCTATTACTCTCCTCAAAGAGTCATCAAGTTCACATAATATATATATTTATTTATTTATAGCCATTTGATTCATGTCATCTTGACTATCAAATTGGCAGAATAAGGTATCAAGTGCAATAGCATGACCCAATTTATCTTGGGTTTACTATTTTTAAAATTAATCATGGTTGCGACCATCAAAATAATGGTATGGATTGTTCCACAGGCCGATACCACCGATTATCCATTCATTATAAAATTTTTCCCTATCGGGCTCATAAGCATTTATAGGTTTGAAAGTGTTAACAACTGGTAATCATAAAGATAGAAGACATCATTAAAGATGCATGTCACATAGAATCAACTATAACTCACAGATTATCATGCATGCAATCCCACGTAGGGTTTGTAATGGCCTCAAACTGGCCGAGTGCCACAAAGAGCAGTGGTTTTCAGAAAGTATCATGAATTATATTCCATTGAGGCTCCAAGAACCTTCAACTACTCATAAAAATCATCAATATGCACAAATAAATATACAATCACAACTTTATGCATTATGAGCAATGCATGACTCATTCCTTATAGTCGACTGTGTCGATGTTAATTTCAAGCGAAAGATTTCAAACTGTATTGTAGACATATAATCATATGAGTTGAGGGCTCTAGATTAGAGATACTTGTATATATTACATAGAGATAAGGATGTAGCTCATAGAGCTCGTATTTCTCCTGACTACTCTTAGCTTCATTCCCTCCCATTGTAGTTCCCCTGCAACAAGAGCATATAGTTCCTGGGTGTCTAACTAAATTCTTTACTAACCTAATTTTTTCCTAAGCAAACCCATCATTATTCAACCATTCAAAAGTAGTTAATAATAACTACCCACTCCCGTGGATTCTCTACTCAAGGTTAATAAGCAATAGAAAATTTCCACTAAGCCATGGGTCTCTCCACAAGATCAACCTGTGAATGCTCTTAGATGAGCATGCATGGTTTGAGGGGGTCGTGGTAAATAATTTCCAATCCTCACAACGAATCTTTCTCTCTCTCTCTAAAGCATTACTATGCTTATCGATAAGAAAGGATGTTTCATTAATAAATGAGGTTTGTAAAAATATAATCCCACTAACAACTTTGTTCTAACTTCCCAAAGTTTTACATAAAATAATATTCTATGATCTTAGCTATTAATATCAATAGGTTTAATAATATTGTGACATAAGCTTACACACAATGCATGATTGGGTCAAAATATTCTCCCTCGACTCAACTTGGTTCACCAATTTGCACCTACACAAGACTTAAGATGGAGAGAAACTGTTCTTTTCCTTGTATCTATTCCCTTCTCTTTGATGATGCTCTCCCTCCCTTTCTCGAAGGGGTGGAAACCTGTTCCCTAAATGCAACTTGCAATCACCAACTCGAGATTAGTGTATCAATAATCATTTTGTAATCCTCATTAAATCATCACATCTTGACAACTTTTAAACACATGTCAATTTTAGTCAAATAAACATAACTCATGAAAACATTAATTTTTCCAGACATTTTTACTAAACATCAAATCAATGAATCATGAGTAATCATCTACTAATTACTTCAAAATTAAAAAGTAAAACATAGTTAAAGTTCTAGGGGTGTGACATATCCCCCCCGTATGAGTCATCGTCCTCAATGATCCAATGCATTTGAAACCTTAATAAAATAAAATTTTGTTTATCTTGCAAAAGCGTAAGCAATTGAGAAAAAAATTGATATAAAATCATGGTCAAATTTCCATGTCATATTACCCTCTAGATACTGGTCCCACTGGACTGTGCATTTAAGAAGCTCGATCATGACCACTCCCCGGTCCTGTACTTGTAAAACCTTCTAAGAATATAATTATCATCTGTTATATACTTTTCAAATATAATTAATAAAAAGCATTATAGCTTCTGGTAATAGTTGATAATAGAATGATTTTGTAATCAATTGAATCGATAACTTCAAGAATTTTTTATGAGTCCTTTATATCTAGGAGCTGGTTTGGAATACATTCCTTACTTTATGAAACTTTTCTTCTCTAGCCGAGAATTGTGTTAGTGTACAATTGGCATTTACTTAGCTTTTCTATCAATTATTAGCTTCCACCAAAATTTTCTGATCAGTTTGATTTGTTTATCCATTTTTTACAACATTTATGGACTAATGCTAATCCTATCTTCTAGATTACCCAACTTACAAGAGTTTGACATCTTCTTATGTCCAATGTTTCAAATGGAGTCATCTTGATAGCAGAATTATAGTAGTTGTTATAATGAACTCCATAAAGGGTGGATACTCTTTCTACGTTTAGCAATTCAATCACTTTTAACACAAGTTTACCAAGATAATTTCACCAAAGCTTGATATCATTGCACAAATACAATCTACTACTCATCATGTTTAAGATACAAGGAGTAACATCAACTTTCAATTTTCTAGCTAAAAAGGTTATTCATCAAGTACCAGTTTCATTTATTTCATGAATCATTAAAATAATTGATAAGTAAATACAAGAGAAAGGATTAGAATTCCTTATCTAGTTTAATTGTCCTCCAAGAATCGACATGCCACTAATAAGAGGGAAAGCATCACCCGATTTTTTTTTTCTTCCAACCACGGACTTAAGCGCCCCCCCGCACACTTCCTTCTTGGAAGCAGTCCTACCTTTCAACAAAAGGTTGTGTTGGAAACCCTCTTAGTTGCCATCTGAGCTTTGGTGTGTACCCCCACTTAACCAACTATATCACACTACTAAGGATACCCTCCCACTAAGTACAAAAACTCTAGTTAGCTAAGTGTTTGGAGTA